>JAULBM010015674.1:0-11527 GCA_032357055.1 Geukensia granosissima | reverse complement strand
CAAATCCAAACAAATCGAAATGGGAAGCCAAATCCGACGGCAGGGACCCATACTAAGTGCAATACTTTTCAAGGCCTCTCCGTATTTTCAGTGTTTTAGAATTTTATCAAATGCAGCAAAATATTTGTAAAACATTGTTAGATAAATTTCATGTCAGACAAGTCTGACAACTGGGCAGGTGAATATCCGACGTCATATACTGTTTCAAGCGAGCAACGTGTACACTGTACCCCAGTGGCTGTCGTTGCTATCACGGCAAATAATGTTTCAGATTGTTTTAGTTCTAATGGCCGGATTTGCAACATTTTGACTTCTAGCACTGCTGACAAGTTGTTAATCAACAAAATGGTCATATAGTGCATCAAATTGATATAGGTATTTTGAGATACATTTATTTAAAAAGTGGCCTAATTTGCTATAATGAAAATTACAAAACTGTATACAGTTTTGTTTATTGGAACTTATAGTAAAACAGCTTTTAAAGTTTTTTATGGAAAAGGTATTTCATTGGCCAAAAAGTAAAGTGAAAAATGCAGGTATTTCCCATTAACGATATACGGTCTTATGATTGGCAATCTTTTTAACATAGGATCAAGAATGGCTGATTTATTAGCTACTTTAACTGACTCATGAATATACAAGCCCTTGAATAATGTGTTATATTAACAAAATGCTACTGTTCTGGTTAATGGAAAGGTTTACTATCAGAATAATGACGTCCTTATAGTTTTTAACTTTTTTGATGTACTTCAAAACTTGACAACTTTTGGTTCGAAATCACTAGTTAGACATTAAGAAAATTATTTTACCCATTGATTACTTGTTGTTCATTCCTTGATTTAGTTATAGTTCGACAGACGTATCTCTGTTATAATTGCCTTGTCACAGTTTTTTTTACATTAATTAATATTTCGGTAACGGCTATCGCTTTTGTAATATTAGTCATTAGAAATGCTAACAAATCAAACGAGACGTGTATTTTTAAATATATTTCAGTGGTTTGATATTTTAGATTTTTCCCGATGGTTTTGAATATCGTCTTGTCGAATTTATTTAATGTTGTATTGAGATTCGCATTGCTTTCACTTTTATACTTACATAAAGATAATTAAAAAATAATCCTTCTCTTTTTAGATATGACATTTGAATCTTTTGTACAGTCCTTAATTGCTGCATCAGAAAGATACAACAGATTAATACCTCTTCGTGACAATCTGATGTCAATGATCGGCGAATACCAGGATTGCGTAAAAGCATGCGAACATCAACATAGCAAACGGACTTATGAAAGAGTTTCAGATTCTTACTCTAGACCAGAAATTTGTAAGTTTTGGATGATTCAATTTAAATCGAGAGTAGAATTTTAGAAGAATTGGATAAATCTAAAGTTAATATTTCTATTAAAGACAAGACAAACATTCAAAACACATTAATTGAATAACTGTTGCTATAAAAACCTAATGAATGTACAGAATTCAACGACAAGTGTCGCGTGCGGAACAGACGTTGAACATGATTCATTCAAGTGCATGTGGCTTACCTATTTTTTTACGGATTCCAAGCTTAAGATACATCAATATCAGTAATATCAAAATCCATGGTTAAGTCAAAACCTGAAGAACCGTTTGAGAGACTGCAACACATCAATCATTTATATAAATATTTCCAAAGTAACTCATTACCGAAACCTGATAAAAGTATCCTTACACGGCTTACGGTACAATAGATTATATTCAGTCTTCTTAGAAATCAATAACTCCCGTTTTTTGTTTTTAAAGTTTTGTTCTACTTTTTTGCAAAGAGCATATTTTCCACGATGCGAGCTATATATGACCCATGTTACTACAGAACCTAGCACAGCAAACGTTTGTTTTTGCTTTTTTTTAATAACGCCACTAAAATATTTTAGTCCCGGAAAGAACAACAGGAAATCAACAAACCAAATACCATGTACAATAAATACCATGTACAATAAATCGAAACTGAGTTTCAACTATAAAACGATTTTTATTTTATTTTCAGGTTTAACCCCTACTATATGCTTATGACAGATCTTTTTATAGAACTTACGAGAAACAGTTTCATTGGAATGTGGCAATAACTGCCACTGGAAGCTGTACAATAAAATTATTTTTAGATAGATGTAAAATGCAAGTTGATATACTTGTTAAGGTCAAAATGTCCGAAAGTGTGATATGTAAATTGTTGTGAAAGTGCATAATCTGCTTCGTGGAATTTATTGTGAAAGTCATTGAATCTCCGTGAAATAATTTTTTTTCTATATCCTTGTTTATGAAAGTTTTCTCTGAATAATTTTGTAACTCTTTAAATGTTTTATTCACTAATCAATAAAGTAGAATCTTAATGTCTTAGTTTAAGAACACAATTACAAAGTTAAACTTAAATAAATTTTTTTCAGAAATCTTTATGATTGCGTTTCATTGCTCCATTTCACACTTTCATATTTGTAGTTTTTTTAATAACTCCCATGAATATCCATCTAATATACAGTTTTCGTAACATTACCAAACACACGCTGTGTAAGAAAACACCAAACGGTTTTAATCCTAGACCGATAACCCCATTTAACGATATCGGCCGCGCCGTATTTAGATTCTTTTTCGTTTTCTAAAAGAACTGTACTTGTAGACTGTCATGTTCAACAGATATGGGTAATGTAAAAATAGGAGATGTGGCATAATTGTCCATGAGACAGCCATCCACCAAATGGCAGTCGAATCTAAACTTCCACAGGTCCCATTGCGGCCTTCAACAATGAACAAGATTCGAAACCATAACGGAAAACGATATCCAAGCCACTTGTCATAGGGATTTGTTTCCACCTTTTAAAAGAAATTTCTAAATCAAACTATATCTCCTTTATAATCATGCGGATAACGGATGTAAACACACAAAGACAAATAAACTCTTGATTAAATGGGTAGTAAGCACTTTACATTTACAGAATTTATTACATATATTTTATATACTGACGAACTTTAAAAGTGCAATACTAAATATTTTATGTAATTGTTTCTGTAAAAATAGTCATATTAAATAATATATATATATAATATTGTCTATAAACTCATTTCAACTTTCTTTTAATGAACTAACTTCATTTAAGAAAAAAAGAATAATGAATGAGTCGAAAGTCTTTATTAAAGTAAGCCGTTACATTTCTTTAGCTTGACTTTATTCATCAGTAACGAGTATGACCAGCGTTACTCCTAAGGACAGCTTCTATTCGTGGTCGCATCGATTGAAAAAGGTTTCTGACTGTTCTGCGAGGGATGTTCTACCATACTGCAGTGCAATCTCAAGTTCATTGGTAGCTGTCGGTGGGTTTTATCGTGCATGCACTCGTTTGCCCAGCTCATCCCACAGCACTCGTTTGCCCAGCTCATCCCACATGTGCTCGATCTGATTTAAGTTCAGAGATTGCGCAGGCCAGTCAAGAACGTCCACTCCGTTAATATTCAGAAAGTTTTGCGTTAATTTTGTGGTATGCGCAAGCAAAATTTGGGTTGAATTTTTATTCATAAGAAAAAAACAACATTGTTCAAGGTCCTACGTTGTTGTTGCTGTCGTCTTGTCCACTGTCGACGGTTTCGACTGTGCCTTGGAGTGCGAATTGCTCCTTATAGAGTTTTCTACCGTAGCTTTGTCGACGTTTCAGAATAAGACACACTGTTCTGTCCTGCCATGATGACCAATAACTTGTTGTGCGGTTGACCTAGCTGTCGTAAATCGATCTCGTAAATGACGTAGTCGAATGAAATTTTGCTGAAGCGGAGTAGTAACTTGAGGTAGTCCGGGTCTGGAGCGAACATTAACCGTTAATCTGTGGAAAAAATGGCTTATGGTTGAGTTAATCACGTTACAATGTCTTGCAACAGCGTGTTGACTCATCACCGCCCGTAACATCCCAATAACTTGATTGCAATTTTCATTATTAAGTTGAGGCATCGCGAAATCAAATAACGCCTTCTGAATAAAAGTTGGGCCATGAATGCAGCAAATGATTTTGACAGGAAAAACTTATTTAAAAAGTGATTTGATTGAAATTCCAGTGCGTGGAATTTGTGCCTAATTTGGAGGGAGTTCCACCTGTACTGCGCACGTCAGGTAAATTTAAATTTATTTTTTATCGCAAGGTAGGTGTACGATGAATATATAATAAAAAGCAATTACATACTTTTGATAAATTTAAAGAAAAGCATAAAAAGGTGTTGCGTTTTTTAAGTCTGTCAGTATATACGGTGACTTGACTTCTCTATTCAAGATTATACATGTACACACCGTTCTTTAATGTCTTGTGATATATTTGTTCTCACTTTGTATCTTAATGCTATTTTTCAGTCATAAAGAACTGAAACTTCGAAAAGTTATTATCTGTCTTCTCCTGAACAAGGAGAAGTGACCATCATTGCTTATGTTGTCAATTAGATTATCCATGAATTAAAAAGGTTCACTTTTGTGTCAACTGAACAGGCAGACATATAAATGTAGGAATCATTATCGTTTTTCGACCGCGTCGTCGTCGGCACCACACTTTCTTATCCGCCTCTACTCGAAAAAAATGACTTGCACATGATTCTTTATTTTGACATGTTGTCTTGCACCTCTTATTTGTTTTCCCCTAAAATCAATATTAAACCACTCGATAGAAATTGAATATTTTCTTTATCAATTGTTAATTCTTACTACAAGTGTTACTTAATGCGCTACTTCTTCTTAACCATTCATCAGAACTTTACAAAACTTTCACAGAATCCGTATCTATAGAGGTAGTATTGCACTTTATTTAAAGAAACATAAAAATGCAATTTTACTTGTATTTTGTTCGAAAAGGCGTGGCCTAATTAATATATTACTCCGTCTTATACAGCCAACAGAAATAACCCGATTTTCCATTCTTTATCATTGTAGTACTGCACCTCCCATTTTATTGTCCGCTGCGAGGAAGCTACTTCTATATTTACTTTTACTTCATCTATAGATCCCAAACCGCGCTAATTATATTCAGACTTTCGCAAACCCACTTCCTGTTTTTTTAACTTAGTCATTGTTTTTTCATTCTATAAGCGAAGAAAATATTTTCTGGATATTTTCCTTAGTGGAATGGGTTAAACTCATTCAGCAATAGCTCACAGATTCCTTTAATTGTCCAGAAAATCAAAACTGTTTGATTTTCACTGCAATTGTGGCTTGCAACATATTGAAAGTGAGGGTGTCATTACTTTCAAAAGACAAAGACGAAACATAGAAAACTGACAAATAAGAAAAAGAAACATAGAAAACTGACAACCTAGAAAAAGTGGAAACATAGAAAACAGATGAATTACGAAAGACAAAACAAAGAAAACTGGCTAAATAGAAAAAGACGAACATAGAAAACTGACTTTTTAAAGAAAAGACAAAACAAAGAAAACTGGCAAAAAAGACAAAGACGAAATGTAGAAAACTGACGAAAAAGTTAAAGACAAACCATAAAAAAGTGACAAACAAGACACAGACGAATCATATGAAACTGACGAACAGCACAAAGACGAAATGTAGAAAACTGACGAAAACGTTAGAGACAAACCATAGAAAAGTGACAAACAAGACACAGACGAATCATATGAAACTGACGAACAATACAAGACGAAATGTAGAAAACTGGTGACCTGGAGAAGTACGAAATATTAAAAACTGACTAACTAGAGTAGGAACAACATAGAAAAATGACGAAACATAGATAATGACGAATAAACGATAGACGAAAAATAGAAAGTGACGAACTAGAGAAAGACAAAACAAAAACAAACTGGTGAAATAGACAACAAAGTAACATAGAAACTGACCAACTAGATAAAGAAAAAAACAAAGAAAACCGACTAGCGAAACAAATACGAAACACAGAAAATTGTCGCAATAGACAAATGCAAAGAAAAAAATTTGAAAAATGGCTAACTAAACAAATACAAAATATAGAAATATTGCGAGCTAGACAAAGACGAAATATTGAAATCTGGCAAATAAAACAAAGACAATAAAACACGAAATCTTCAGGGCATACGACAAGGTTAAGTGTTAATTTTGAAAATGGCCTTAGCCATGTTTATTAAGATATATATCAAATTGAATTTCAGAAAAAAAAAAGAAAAATGTCGTCATGCATACATAAAAGAATTATAGACTTGAAAAAATGACGTGTCCATGTGCTCGCGTTTTCTCGAAATAAAACAGTCATTTCCTGGGACTTTTTGTATGTATAAAAAAGGTGGACAATCGACGATGCATTATATTTTTCACATATTGTAACCTCATTTATACTGCTTGACAGCACGGAATTAACTTATCGGTATGTTTTTCGTCTGCTCGTTACAAGCACAAAAGCAGACAGATACCATTGAGGAACGAGGCACAAAAGGGTATTTAGTATTTCCGGCCTCTAACAAGCAATTCACTATATTATTCGTTGTCTAATCAATGATAACATATTTTAAAAAGAATCAAGTCAGATGTAGAATACCCTGTGCGAGATCAAAATTGAATAGTCCAAAGAGACAAGACAAATTTGAAACAAACTAAAAGATAAAACGAGAAAAAAAAACAAAGGCTTGGAATCCAAGAAACCATTCAGAAAAAGGAGTGTGATCATGTGCTCATGAAGGGTTAGTATCACCCGTAAAGATTAAAAAACAAAAATATAATCCTCATATATAATTATCTCGATCTAGCTCTTTAAATGTAAACATTCAGCAGAACTGTCGTGAATTTATTAATTATTTTGTTTAAATAAAAAAGATCCACGTTCAATTCATGAACAGACATTTTAAAGCAGCCAACAACATCCAATTTTTCAAGTGATGACTATGTGGTTTCAGTATAAAGCATAGCTTTGTAAAAGCAAACATCTTTAATACCTGATAAGCTGTGATATGTTTCACCCTTAGGCGTAGCTCCTAGAAAATTAAATATAACTTAATACGTTCGTTATGTTAATTGCTGCAATTAATTCTATAACACAACAAGTTAACAAGTTTTAACAGAAATTATATGAAGAAAGCAAGGTCAATCAAAAGCAGCAGTGTAATTACTATTAAATGTTTTGAAAATATTGAGGGAGAGAAAATTCCTTTAATTTTTTATCAAAATAAGTGACAGTAGCAGTCGTTACTGAGATTATTTTCGTCTCGTTATTTGGCCATTCAATTAGAATCTGTCAAGACTGGAGTTGTTGTTATTGTATTAAACTAAAAACAGTTAAGATCTTTACAAGTAATCTTTTATTCTGCTATAAGTGTTTTATTCGTGACCTGGATTGATTACAATGGGGTTTCAAGGCAAGACAAAATTCGATATTTCATACCTGTGATGAAAGCAATTATTATTTGGAGTTTCGTTAAGTTTCTTTGCTGTTAGTGAAAACGTATTATTCTGTATGAACATTATACATGTAGCTGGTATTTTGTAGCAACATTTTTATCGTATCATAAACAATGGTCCAACGCAAGAGCATCACTATACATCGCTGAGAAATGTGCGAATGGTAACTTTTTCTGATCCACTCGGAAAATTTTTTGCAAAAAGATCAAATAATTGCAAAAGCAATCGAAACGGCATTTCAAATGTTCAGAATGTTATAGTATTCACTACAAACAACAGGCTGTCGTCCTAAAATTTTCATGTCAATTGATCAAAAACAGAACTTACAAAAAATTTGCAGACGATTTATTACATGGCACCATTTAATTCAACTTATTAAAATTGCAAGAAATTCATTAAACGACACAATTAAATTCAACTAATACAAACTTGCCAGCTATTTATAACATGACCAAGAAAGTAAACTGGAGAACCCAGTGTTCCATTACTACAGATGCTTAGTAAATAGATTGGATGTTAAATATCACTGAACTCATTTAAGGTAATAGAAAATTATCCATAATTGATAGCACAAACCCCAATTGGCGATCAATTTGTATGTATATTAAGTTCTAAACAAATATGATAGGAAATATTGCAATTATTGTCTAAATATTTGACGCAGTATCATTTGATTACTGAGAGAACTATAGTTTATGTTTCATTCTAGAAAAATCAGACACAGCTCTACATTGCTATATTGAATAAGTTGGAAAAAATCACACACCATACAACGTTATCTATAATGTTTTGATTTTTAGGACTTTTATCAATATTTTCTTAGCATCGCACGGGGTGATGGTAACTTCACCATGTTTACAGACATGAGTAATCCTCATGAACACTTAAATTACAGCATTATAAAAATGTCACATATTTTCGAAGGATCTTTGTTTCGTGAAGCAGCCATGTACTCGAGTTGCAATGAAATTTTTAAAGTAGAAGTCTTTATATAAATCATCCGATCGGAAACAAGAATTGCCTGTGACAGCCGGGTACTATTAAAAAAATCAGCAGGTCAGAAAAAAGAATTGCATGTGGTTGTAATATGCGTAGTCCGATCAGAATGAAGTAAAAAATTTGTAACAGATTTTCAAAAGATGCTTAAGTTTGGTTCCTTTTGGTCTGATGGTGTCAAATCAGGATAAGGCAAGAAGACCTTAAAATCGATTTTTATTAGATGCTTCCTGTCAAGTTTGCTTTCATTTGGCCTTGAAGTGTCAGGCAATATGAAAAAGAATTGCAGCAGCCATGTTTGTAATTTGACGAAAAATAATAAATATTGAAAGGGCGATGTTTCCCGTCAAGTATAATTCCATTTGACCTTTGCTGTCAGATGAGATTACCTTTATCATATCAGTAAATCAGAAACACGACATGCCTTGGCAACCATATTATCATCCGATCATGACAAAACTGGAGAACTTTGCAAAGAGCCTTCAATAGATATAACTGTCGGGTTTGGTTCTATTTAGAAGGGTAATTTCAGTGGCAAAGACCTCTTCAAATCAAAATAAGTATTATTTTTGACAGCCATGTTTGAAGTCAGATCCTCACAAAATGAAGACATTTTGTGCAAGACCTTCAAAGTTGATTCAAGTCAAGTTTGGTTTCATGTGGTCTTGTGGTTTCAGAGAAGAAGACTTTCATATAATCACCAAAAAATAATTACAAGTGGTAGCCATGTTTGTAGTTTCATCAGAAAGAAAAGAGAAACATTGTAACATGGATCATTTCTTTCAAATTAAGATCCATATAATTGGCATTGTAGATTAAGAAAAGAAGACATTTGTAAAATCAGCCAATCAGAACAAACATGACAATCAAGTTTGTAATCAGATTGTGACGACAGGAGGAATTCTGTACAGAATCTTCAGAATAAAGGTCTGACATATAGGTTCCTTTTGACCTATAAGTCTCAGAGAAGAAGATAAAAGTATAAGGATTACGGACAACAGACGATTGACGCCTATTGATGACGAAAGCTCACATGATTTTAATCCTGGTGAAAAACGATTGTAAAGCATTATAATAAGATGTTGCATTGCCAACATTTCCTTCCGCGAAATGACCAGTCGCAATATCGCATCATAGGGGAACAAAACGTCCTATTCCAATAACTTTTTTACTTGGTCCCGTCTTTAATATTCTGCAGTATAACATGTTAAACATTTAGAAATATTGAAACATTCAATCATCATATAAAAAGCATAACCGAAAAAAATCGATGTTAACTAGATTTAGTTTAACCGACTCTTGTGGTTACTTTTGTTTACCAGTCCATATAGAAAGTATGCAGGAAGTGATTCAACCATATCACTTCACCATTGATATCGCATTGATTTTATAAAGACTGCTACCTTAGCAATGAATGATCAGCCTATATTTATGCTTCGAAATTCCTGTCGAATTGTACTGGGAAAAGAGAGGTAGTCCGAGTGAGAATGATCCCAGTTTTTACCTACTGGAAAAAGTAAAAGAATAACAGAAGATTTCAACCAAAGAAACAAGTTATGAGACAAAGAAAACTCTTACAGGAAATGTGATTGAGGAAAAGGATATAGAAACAGACATTGACTCTGTAACAGATTAACTTTACGGACATAAATCATAAAGATGCCCGTTTCAGAAAACTTGGATCATATACAAAACTGGTTGTTCCCTACCTGTACAACATCTACATACATTATAATGTGTCTTGCAGTTAATAGAATTCCACAGAACTATTTATCCATCCTCAAAGTGCATACGACTTTTATCTTCCTCTAAGTACTTGGGGTCTTTTATGATAAGTACAACATGTAATATACTTTGAATGGTAGAGGATTCTCCGTGGTTTAAGTGTCTTGTAATTTGACTGTACACTTTAGAACACTCGAATGGGTATTCTACGCTAAACTCATTTATATTTACGCCGCTACAAAAACTATGTTTTAAAATTAGCTACAAAAAATATTTTTACATAGCCCCTGGTAATATAATTTTTATTAACAAGAAATAACAATTTTGACTTCAATTTTATTTTTTCCCAGCAAAATTGATGACGAATAATATAGGAAAGTGTTTCGTAGGAATTAATGTTTGCAACGAAATTGTAATTGAGAAACGTATTCCTGTCTTTCTGCTTGTATTTCGATTTCCTTATTATTTTTTTTAATTTTGAAAGTGCCGATTTGTCATGATTTTATAATCCTATGATATTTTATAGTGCTTAGAATCCATATTTAATTTGTCATATATCTGCAGAAACTAATGTCTTAATAATTCCTCATCACGTTTCTCTGTCGATAACAGTTATTTGAAGTTTGATTCATAACAGAAAAGAATAAGTCTTCAACATGTTCAATTGAAGTTTGTATCAACAGGAATGTCTACGTATCTCGATAAATTTTATTGCAAAACCTAATGTAAATATAAATCGTATTTGCCATCTCCTAACAGGTCAAGTAAGTGTATTATTGTGGTAACCACACCAAAAACATCCGAAAACAAAGCAAGAGCCTGCCAAAGAAAATAAATTTTCGATCTCAATAATCAAATAACCTCATCGAGTTCCCTATTATAATTAAAGCATACGTCGTAAGATTACGGAGAATTGCTAGCCTGTATGCGCATTCTATAATCGCTAAGCTGTAGAGTGTGGGAAAATGGTCGTTATTAGCTTAACATATACAATAAGTTCTGTTTATAAATATAAATTCTGATTGATTAGCTCTTTCATTTTCCCGTTTTTTTCTACATATTCATTGTCAATCCAGGTTGTTGTTGTTTCAACAACTAAGATTGAAGACCTGATCCTGCTATGCATTCAGGATGATTTTTGTAGAACGGACTCTCCTTTGTAGTACTTATTAATCTACAAAACGTTAAATCTATTTTCGAGAAGTCCTTCCAATATCGCTTTAAAGTCAAAGAAAGGCACTCCATGTAAATCATGGGGGCCCCTAGCAATGGCATTTCCAAAATTTTGGTGGTCGTCTTAGAAAGAAGACTGTGTACAAAGTAAAAGGAATTCGAAGATATCAAAGGGTCAGACAGAAATCGGAAGTCGGAAGACAGACAAGACCATGGCCAACAAAATGAAACGAAAGACAAACATAGAACACACAAC
>JAULBM010015663.1:0-11527 GCA_032357055.1 Geukensia granosissima | reverse complement strand
AGGATCAATATTTCCTGCTAATATGCACAACTACATATGATGTTCTTACTGTATACCAAGTTTCCTTGAATTTGGTTGGGTAGTTTCAGAGAAGTTGCGATGACAAGTTCGTTTATGAGTATTTTCTAAGTTCCAAAGGGCATAACTCCCACAAAAATTAGGGGATCAAAATTTCCTAGAGATATGCAAAACAACATATGATGTTCTATCTACATACTAAGTTTCATAAAAATCGGATCAGTAGTTTCAGATGAGTTGTGCTGACAAGGTCATTTATGACTATTTTCTAAGATCCAAGGGGCATAACTCCCATAAAAATCAGGGGATCAAAATAACCTGGCGATATGCACAACTACATATGAAAATCAGATCAGTAGTTAAAGAGTAGTTTAAGAGGAGTTGGAATGACAAGCTTATTGGGACGGAGAGATAGACGGAGTGACCAGACTCCTAGACCTGCTTCCACTATTGGCAACGCAGGTAAAAATACCTTATTCCTCATAATAAGCGCCCCTGGCACACTAAGCACCTCTCACTTTAATTTCCTTTAAAATCCTTAAGAGTTTCCTCAAATTCAGGCTATAACAAAACTTTACATGGGATAATTGCAGAAATATGAAAGAAATAATGGCAACTTGATATCGAGAGATATTTATGTTGGGAAAGTAAACTAGAAGTTTTCATTTCTTCATTTTTTAAACTATGTAAACATAAAATATTTCCAACTGGACCTGATAAAATTTTGCATTTGCTGATTCTAATAAGCACCTCCATTTTGAATTTTTTTTGGTGCTTAATATGAAGAGGTGTTAAGACTACAAGGTTCTGAGAAAGCAATTTTTATGGATTTTTTTGTTTATTAATCTGTCCCAAAACAGCCTGAATTTTCCCTCCAATAAACAATGAATATGAATATTAATTTCAAACCTTAATGTCCAGGACCTAAAAGAGGTTCAAATATTAAAAGTCTACGATCATTAAAATTGGTATACTGGTACATCAGTAAAAGTAAATTCACAGTATATTTTTGATGAAAAAAGATGGTCATATTCCAAATCCTTATCCTCAAGACTATTCATAATTAATTCATTGCTAGCAATCTTTAACAAAAGCAAGATTGTACTAAAGATTGTCATTGTGTTTATTGTTTTGTTATATGTACATTTTTGATAATATACAGGTTAAGACAAGTATTATTTTACATACACACAATTATTTATTTGGGGTGATTTAGAGGATATTCTCAAGGAGTGTCATTCTTGTAGCGACCTCTAGATTTGCAAATTCACTGTGTTTTTATGGTGGTTGGAGTGCAGTATCTCTGACATTTACCCCATATCTTTTCATTATCATTATGTAATTAATATGTTTCAGATGGCTGTCATAAAGACAATGATACCACATCTCCCTTTTCTATATTTACCCTGCACCATTCAGAAATTCATGAGCAACATTGAACAGAGCCAGTACTAATCTTCTGTCATCCACCTTTGATACCAAAACCATGATTGACACATAGGTCACCATAAGGTCAAGGTACTGCTTAGTGAGGTCATAGTTTAAAGCCTAAAAAAAACAAGGTGAACAAATTTAACCTAAAGTTGACTACATGAAGGAATTTATCTTTTTCTTATTAACATATTTTTTATACTGCATGTGCAAGGAAGCCTGAAATACATTCTATTTAATAATGAATTTTATCCTGCAGTTTAGCATTTATTATACAAGTACAAGTGTACAAATATAGTGAAGTGATATTCCTATAGTGGCATAATATTGTCTCCTGTTATCCAGCGCATTAGGAGCAAGCCAGAATTTTAGATTCAAAAACCAGAAGACTGGTGTCTTCAAATAAGTTCCCGTTCTTAAGAAATGTAGAAATGATGAAACAATTCAACAATTTTAGAAAGAAAATCATCCATTTATTTAGCTTTTAAGAATTGCAGGATAAAAACAATACATGTACATTGCCATAAAAAATCAAATTCATTTGTACTCGTTGTGAAACATGTAAAAACGCTCAGCAAAACCTCTTGAAATGTTACCCCGTTTCTTAAGCTCTTACAAATAAATTTGATATTTTTCAGCAATGTACATGTATTGTATATATATTTCATCATGCCAATAATCATTTTGATTTAAAGGCAACTAATTTGATTTTGATCACTATTCAAATCATTCTTCTTAAAAAGAGTTTATCCCTGAATGGATAATTTTTTTGTCTATCACTTTTGGTAATTTCTTACATGAACTTTTATGCCAAAAGTACCACCACATAACATAAAATGTTGTGTTGTTGTTACTTTAGAAATGTGTAGTACAGCAAAATTTAAACCCATGCAAAATCTTTCAATTCACATTTCAAGAAAATATCCATGTTTAAAGTATATATAATATGTTATCAACTTACAATATCAAGATGAACTTGACAAGCATCAATAGTGGTCAGTAAATCCACCACATGGTCCTGCAATAGTCATATTTATTATACAATTTGTATAATTCTTGCATGAAATCAAAGGCCATAAGAATCGAAACAATGCCAATCTTTATGGTAAGATTGTTTGTTTTAACATGTGATATTCAATTTTGCTTTCTTAACAATGTTGACATTTTCAGGATATTCACATCTCATGTTCAGCCATTATTGTCAGATTTTCTAACTCCTTTAGTTTTATTCATTTCATTGAATTAAAAGGTTTTGGCCAGTGACCCCCATTTTTTCACAATTTCATTAAGTCCACCTTAAAATGCATTTGGAATAGTTTTTTATGAAAGTCTTGTTATTTCTTAATAGGTTTTAATACATGAAACATACTTAGAATGCTTTTAATAATATCAGAATTACAAACAATTTTGACCATAAATTGTCTAATTTAGGTCCATTAGCATTACCATGATGAGTTACAGTTTTCTCCTAACTGCTATCATTCTCTTTTATACTTTTTGTCATTTGAATTAAGATTATATTTAGAATAAATACAGTTTGATTTTTGAGAAGCATGTTCTCTGTGAATCATGGCAATATCAAACAGGGAACCAGTCATCTATACTGAGTTACCTACCTTAAAATCCATGATGTCCACAAATGTGTAATAATACAGGGATAGAGACTTGACTACATCTGCCTTGATGTTATGGACTGGTGTAAGCTAGAAATAGAATTTTAAACGGTGAATATCTTTGTATTACCATCAAATGGATGTCAAGCCTTACTGTCCATGGAAGGCAACTGATTATTAAACTGACTGCTTAATTTTGATATGAAGACCGCACACATATCTTCAATTGAACTAAAGTGTGGAAGTACATTATACTTTAAAAATATTGAATGTTTCATTTATGAAATCTACCTCAAATATTCATCACATTGATAAAATATTGCAAAATTAGAAAGAGGATATCCATTTTCACAAATTATAATTTATGAAAGGCCAGTAAGAGGTTGTAAATGGGTGCTTCATCCAATCTTATTGTGGTTAAAAGTCTATAAAGGAATTAAAACTTGTTTTTTTCTAGTATAGTGTCCTTTGTAAAACTGTCCCTCTTTAATGGCAGTCCCTAATTGATCGACATGCTTTCACAAGGTCTCTCCTTTTATACAATATTACTTTTGTTTTCATGTAAATATTCAATAGATATTTTTCCACTAAGTGTAGCATACTTCCAATATCTGGTCAGATTTCAGTTTCATAAAATATCTCAGTTTGAGGATTTCCTTAAGTTTCTCCTCTACTCAAAACTGACCAATCAAATGGTGAATGACAGCCATTTCAATATTTGAGGAAAACCTCAAGCATTTGAGGAAAATCTCAATTTGAGATGTTTTATGAAACTGAAGCCAGGTCTAAAGGTGGTGATATGATACATGTACCTGTTTGTGTTTCCACAAATTTTGAGTCTTTATTTCCACCAAAAAGATTTTTGAATTATGTTTTACATCATGCACGTTGTAGATTTTTATTCTAAATTTCAACTGTTAATCTGAAAACATAACTTACCGTAGAAGATTTTGAGTCAATATTTTGAAACTTCTTTGTGAGATATTTAAAGACAGGTTCCAGTGACTTCTCTGACAGAAATGATGGCTTGTTTTCTGGATTACCAAGCATCTGCAAAATTTTAATGAAATTATAGATTACTGTACAAAAAAAAAACATTTATTCATATTCCTTTCTTTAAAATGAAAAATATTGATACCATTTATTACTGCAATACAAAGTAAAAAAAGCAAAAATCCTGAATTCTAACTAAAGTATCTAAATTGTTGTTTCCCCCACAGGGTTAAATCCCTTTTAAAAGCTGTACTTTCTTCCAAAGACATTCACTCTTATATGCTTCAAATTTTACTATGCATTAGCCAATCTCACCATCCAACAAGATTTTTATGGGAAATTCACTACAAAATATGTTATAAACCCATGTATAAATGTAATATATTGATCAATTATACATTAGTTAAATTTCTGATGGTCCTACATTGTAAAAATTACTTATATTAATATTTGTCTATCAACAGTATTAAGTTATTTAATTGAACTATCAAAAGTAAGTAAAATGCAAAGCAAAAACAAATTAACTAGAGGCTTACAATGCTGAATCTGTATCTCTCACCTGACAATGGTCCAACCATAATGAACATTAAATGGCCAACAACTATTAGTGTTTCCATTGGGTATGAAAATGATAATGGATTAATCAGAATAATCGGAAAACCATGTACCCATTGGTTTATTGATAACAACTGGTTTTGATTCCTTAAATCACATTTATCAAAATACTTTTTTTAATTTATTACTTGCACTTAGTAGTTGTCCCTGGCTTCCCATTTCGATTTGTTTGGATTTGCATACTGCTTTTGTTATATTTGATTCTTTTACTTCCTATGTTTCAGTTTTAATGCTACTGATGAGAGGTTACTCCTTGAAGTGTACATATAGCATATCTAAATTTTCCATATTTATTTAACATTGGTAATTTTGTATTTTGCTTTACTGAAGTACTTGATCATAAAACGCATATTATATGCAGTTTCATTGAATTTTTTTATGTATCAGCCAATCAGAAACAAGGATCATAAAGGGCCACCTTGTTTTTTTTTTTTAATCTGGACAAAATGAGCAAACTTTGTCAAAGACCTTGCATTGATGCTTTATGTACATGTAATATATAGTTCTATTTGGTCAAGCCATTTCAGGAGAGAAGAATTTTTTAATGTTTCAGTCAATCAAAAACGAGAGCCATCGATGGTTGCCATGTTTTTGTCAGATTGAGACAAAATTAGAAAACTTTGTTAACGACTTTTCATTAATGCTTGCTCTAAAGTTTGGTTCCATTTGGCAAAGTGGTCTCAGAGGAAAATATGAAATAGTAAAAGTTAACAGGCGACAGATGCAAAATGATGACAAATTCTCACATAGCTTTTGGCAAGGTGAGCTAAAACCAAGAAAATATTAAAAAAAAAACAATATTCATAATACATGAACATACAATATAAACACATAATAGAAAGAACATGATGTTGCAGACACCCAACTCAACAGCTTGTCCGACATCCTCTGACCTTGCCCTCCCCCTATATTGATATCTATCAACCATTTTAGGAATTTTTTTTTTTCAAAATTTAAATGTCTTACATTAAACAATGGTTCAGAGCAAAATTTTTCTAATGATGCCAATTGTAATATGCATATAAAATTAATTAAAATTATTACTGAAAAATGTTGATGCACCACAAGTAATGCAATAAAAGAGAAGGTATTTCTTAGCCCCTTATTTGGCTAAAATCTTGAGATTTTTTGACATAACAATACATAGTAATTTGTTGTAAAAATGGTTTTTTAATACAAATATTAATAATTCATAATAAATTTTATATTATTTTTTTCTCTTTTGACAAAACAACATTGGCACATGTGACTGTTTCAAGCTCAACATTTTATATAAAAATACCACATTTTTGGGGTGTTTTATTCAAAATAGACAACTAAACATTTGTATGTGATAGATCCTTAACTGTACAAGGTTCGGTTCTGTTGATTTTTGAGTGATATCATTTTCACTATCTTCTAGGACATGATTTGATTGCAAAATCCAAAAATGCTTTTATTAATATTTTGCACTACTACAAGGTATGCAATATACACTGTACATGAAAATTTAATGCTTCTAACAGGTATGAAAAAAATGTTTCTGCAAAAAATTTTGATCTATTAATACTCATACTTTTTCAAACTTTACATATATAACAAAAAAGAAATTATATTCAACTTCCTATAATACAGGGGTCTTTTACAGCTTCTGTTATGGTATGGGCTCTGGTTCATTGTTGAAGGCCCTAATGTGATATGTAGAAATTTAAATTCTACTGTCATTTGGTTAGTGGCTGTCTCATGGACAATCATGCCACATCTTTTATTCTTATACAGAATTCTATATTAATTGCTGGCACCACCCTCTTGTTTGTGGTTATAAAAAAACTAAAAGTATGCTGGCCAGTATGAAACCTCCCCTGCTCAATTCAAGTTTCTTAATGAATGAACAATCCCTGATGAAGGGACTTACCCAAATCGATTATGGAGTTCAGAAAATGAGGTTTTAAAAAATTAATTAATACTTCCTTTAATTATGTATACAGTCTAACTTGCTTTGCAGTCACCTCTTTGTAAGTAGTCACTTGATATTAAAAGCCACCTTTATACATGTATTTCCCATTGTTTAAGCTATTATAATGAATAAACTTTATTCAAGAGGTCACTTGCTTATTTCTTAAGGTGACCTTTTAATACAAGTTAGACCGTATTTTAAGAAATTCAATTCCAGCCAAAATTCTTGAACATTCATCACAACAATAATTTAAATTTCTACCAGGAGTAGTTATTCTATGAATGACATTTAACACATAAAATCTTTTCAAAAGTTGTATAAAAAGCTTAAGCGTATATATTGTTTCTACAAATGGTATATAGTTTTAAAAGAAATAATGCTTAAAATATAACCAAAAATAATAAAATCAGAAAAATAAAATGATTGTCTATTTTTTCCATGAATAGTGTACAAATGTCTTACGGTTTTTACCATCGATTATGCATGAAACTTATTTCACTTTTGATCATATTCATGGGACGAGAACTCATGGAGGTAATCAAAGTAAAATTTTATGTGTACTTTTGTGTGTGGTATCTTTTATGTTTAAGTTTATCAAAAATTACTCAAGGTAGAAATTTGAAAAAATTTACGAACAGAAAATTCTGTACAACTATTACATCACAACATGCTGACAACAACGCCATCTACTTACAGACATCTGTTTAGTCATGTGATACAGAAAAACAAATGGTTAGTAAATGCTGTTCACATACATGTATAGCATGTCTAAGCTTTAAAAATTGACTGACAGATATATCAGAAAACCGGTAATACTGATATACATTCCTTTAATTGCAAGCTTTTAGGGTTTTTTTCTCAACATTTTACTACCATGTAACTGTTTGAATTTTCATTTCAATTTTCCATTCTAATAAAAAACCTGTTCAAAGTTTCACAAATCGTTAAGTCCTGTATTATGTATGGAATTTACAATCACTCATAAAACTTACGACCTTTTGTGAAATGTATGTCTGATCTTGGTAAAATTGTTCTTTACATTCTCAAAGAAGAAAGATCTGAAAATGCTTCATTTTACCTTATGTTCTGATGACCTTTAGTAATCTCCAAGTTTTCACAAATAAATCAAAAATTTATTTTTATTATAAGCAAGAAGTGAAACTAAAGTATGTTTCACTGAGCTGAGTCTCTCACTTTTTATTAAGCTGAGAAAAGTCCCTCGGAGGAATCTTCATAATTCTTATAAAACAAAACGGAGAAAAAGTTCCGGTAACTTTTGTATATTTCGAAATTTTTGGACATGTATTCTTAGTTTTGTCTCCACTCATATGGAAAATTGGGTATTTTTGTCATTTTCCATTACAACAATTTTTGCTCCCAAAATTTGTGAATTTTAGAAAATGAAAAATATTTCGCTAGGTTTTATATCTAATGAAATATATTTATGCGTAATGACAGAAAAAATAAGCTTGGCGGTACCAGAAATGCAAGAATTTAGATGCTGTCAAACTTTAATATTTTACAAAAATCAGCAATTTTCACATTAGCACAGGACAAACAACGACATATGTGATACTTCAAACACCTAATTCTATTGCCAGTATGATATTTGAATCCCATTCTAAATTTCCTTTTCAGATTTTGTTTTTGCGTTAAGAAATTACAGCCAAAATATGAAAGACTCAGCTCAGTGAAATCTACTTTATTATCGATTGTTTTTAAACTGATTATCCTTTTTTAAGTGGTGAGTATAGATCAGATAATATTTTAAGAAATAAACAATGTCATTTTTTCACAGTAATTTTGAAAAATAACAAAACAAAATACAAGTTAAATGTATAAGGAAAATAAGGGAGATAGCTCTTAACGCACAAATTAAGTTATGTCTTTCCTGAATGTGTGACCTTTTTATTTTCCTACTAGTTCCAGTTATGTACTAATTTTCCATAATTCTTTATGGCTATCACCATCAATGGCAACATGATTTGCAAACATCCATTTACATTTGACTTTTTTCATTACAAATAAATAAGGCATACTTGTTTTTTTTTTTTTTTAGTTTATTCAAGATGAAATAACAATATTACATGTACCATGATTAAAGCCTTCAAGACAGTACATGTATCTTTTGAAATGCATGATGGAAACCTTTAACCATTAAAAAAAAAAACATACTGCCAAATGACTGGTACATTTCTTCTTCCAATGGTGATTGACAACTAAAGAAATCACTTTAAAACATTTAATTTTATCCATAATTAAAACCAAACATCCCTGTTGAACATCCAATTTACCCTTTCATTTTTTCCATTCAGAATTCAAAACTCTAATGCAACTGCCATGCAATTTTAAGCCACTCAAAATTTACTTGAATCTGCTGCTTACATCTTTGTATATTTTGTATGCCTAAACAAAACAAATAAAGCTAATCTCTAAGACTGATTATCTAACATGCTCTTCTTAAGTGCTTTAAATTTGCACGAATCATAAAAACATAAATATCTTTATACATGTATGATTTGCATAAATAATTGTCCTCCATGACGATCTGTTAGTGAGACCTCTACATGTAGATTTTACTTAACATTAATCCCTAGGATGGGCAGGATATATAATTTCCCAATCTGTCTTGGATGGGAACATTACAGCCATGCCCGCGTTGAGAAAATGTCACACTCTCAGCATGTTATAGATCCCTTTGCAACAGCTCATAATGTGTGGTCAGTAGGTTACCAGTTGCTAAGGCTAAATTTTCTGCCCTTACCAAAACATTCCCAAATTTGACATCCTGTAGCCTAACCCCTAGCTAGCCCTTTTTTAAGATTTATTGTTTGATTCTTGTCCTAAATATGCATGAAATATTTGCCAATGGACGTTAAACAACAATCAATCTTTTACATTTACTCCACATATCAGCTTTTCATATTTTAAGATGATTCTACTATGAAGTTAGGTTTCGGATTGTTCAGGAGTTTCATGCAAGAAGATTCTTCAGTGAATCTTCTTGGATTCTCTGTTAAAATAAGTTGGGTTGTTGTAGCTATCTGGGCATGATAGGTGGGAATGCCAAATACAATTCTGAGGGGGATACATGTACCACTAAGAAACTATTTCACAAAAATTATCAACTAATTACTGGTAATAAGACAATCAAATAGAAATTAATAAGCATGCAAAGGATTAAATTTCATTTCAAGTTTACATATGGTCTTGCACTAAATGATTTTTAAGAAATAAAGTAAGAGCTAAATCTTTTATTTTTTGTAATCATCTGTTGACAGTGAAATAAATTACGACAAAAATTTCCAGTTATACAGAATAATATTTATCAAGGTTATGGACTATTCAATGCAAGTTTTGTTCCCATCAAACAAGTGGGTTCAGGGGGTAAAAGAAAATCTTTAATGTGTGGAAGTAATGGCACACAACCCTATGACCTTTGATCAGGTGACCATAAAAATGTGTTGAATCCTATAATCTTTTTTCAAAAAGTACAATTAAGTACATGTTCACCAATTGGCTTGAAGTCTGTTTTTACAATAAAAGTTATAACTTGTTCTCCTGAATATGCATGAAATATTTGCCACTGGATGTTGAACAGCAGCAATCAATCAATCAAAGTTCCGTTATGCTGAGATATAATACTTCATACAAAACTGGTTTGGTAAGAAAGTTTATGAAATTAAGATAATTTTAAAATTAAAACATGTCTTATGGAGTCTTGCCTGTCATGAAGTTGCCACAGAATCTTGTATCATTAATTTACCTCCGAAGTTATTGTGGGTTCACTTTGAAAATATCCCAAATACATGAAATAGATTAAAAGAGTGTTGAAACTGCATATTGACAGAGCCAAAGCTAAATACATGTATTTCAATGGAACCTAATCCTTTATGGGGTTGGCAATGATTTAATTAAAAAAACAATGATTTTAAACTTACTATTTCAATGGACACTACTCTTTTATTCAGACGTTTTAATAAAATGAAAAATGATTTTTTTTTTATAATTCTTCCATGAAGTAATTTTTCCCTTTAAGGTAAAACAATGCCAAAAAAAACAGCTGAATAGTGACATTGTCCATCAAAGTAAGCTGAACAGCAAGTGCTGAAGAGATGTTGATAATGTTACCTGTGTCATATACTCTCCCCTAAAGAAAAAATTTCGAAGGGAGAACAGCATGGTGGCTGACATCTTGATGTTAATCAACAATGTGTACAAAATGTAAAGCCCAAAGTAGCAAAGATAATTTTAAAGAAACAAACTTTAATTTTGTAAATAATGAGCCATGAAACTCCATTTTGTTTATGACATTTGGTAAAATAAATTACCCTATTTTCATCTGCAATTTTTTTTTGTCTACTCCAAAATCCTCTGGTGGACATGAAAACTGTGTTTAATTGGATATTTTTTGGGCAATTCTTAACAAGGTAAGCATTCATTTTAGAATATTCAAATGCCTGTTTTTTTTAAAAGTTATTTTTTCATACCTTACTAAAAGTTAATTGGAAAAAATGTCAAAACAATCACTTAACCAACTATCTGAACATGCACCAAAACAATGGTTTTCAGGGATAAAACACTGCATTTCGAATGACGACAAAAATGAAAATATTCAATAAAAACATGAAAAATGTACATGAAATTGGATGGTTTCTGTATAACTACAGACACATGTTTACATTATCATTAAAAATTTGTTTAAATAGGATCAACTGGTGTGAAATAAATAATATTTAAAGAATGATCTATGTCTGTCATGTCTGTTGTAAAGTTTGGACACAGGGGCTTGTGTACATTGAGTATACAAATTCGGCAGATACCCTCTCCAGGGCCGCCAAGTTTTCATGACGAGCATGCGTGAGATTTGGTAAAAAATTCAAAGATCAAAGGGAAAATACAAAAGATCAAAGGAATTTGC
>JAULBM010015662.1:0-21426 GCA_032357055.1 Geukensia granosissima | reverse complement strand
GTTGGCCATGGTCTTGTCTGTCCTCGACTTAACGATTTCTGTCTGCCCCTTTGGTATCTTCGAATTCCTTTTACATAATATATACCTTTGTTAAACCAATCAGAGTACAAAATATACTTATTATCTATTTTTATATTTACATTCATCCATACAGGAGATGACAAAAAATAATCCCAGTTACAGTTATCTCCAATGTCAAACACCGTTTGCCACGCCTTAAACACATCTTGCCAAAAATTATTTTTTACCTTTGACATACAATTCATACAATTTCCCAATTTCAAAACTTTATCTACATCTACCATAGTCAGTAATATACTTTTCCATTTACCCTCTTTTCCAAAAAGTTTTCTCCCCCATGTACATTTTAAAGCAGAAATAAACATATTTATATCTTTCATCTTCAAATTAACCTCCTTCTGTATAATCTTTTTGTATACTTCCTTTTTTACTCTGTGAATAGGTGAACTCCTGATAAATGAATAAAAAGGTTATTTATATTTTTTTATGGTTTTCTAATTTGGATTTGGCAGTGTTAAAGTAAGATGATTAAGAACTGGCAACATGAGTGTTTTTACAACATTTATTTTACCAATTACAGTTAGATTCATTTTCGACCATTTGTCAATCAATGTTTTTATTTGAAAAATTCGCTGATCATAATTAATATTAATTATGTTACTAAAATCGATATCAAAATTAATTCCCAACAACTTGAAAGATGTTGCAAGCCATGACAAATTTCTATTTGAACAAAGAATATCCTTAGTGTACCGCTTTTTCCCAATCAGATAACCTGTGTTTTCGAGAAGTTGATTTTTAGACCAGAAAGTTTTGCATACCAATCAAGTTCCAGAAGAGCTTCATTTAACGAATCTTCACTACCATCTAAAATTAATGAGGTATCATCTGCAAACTGAGAAAGTTTATGTTCTACCTGCATGACTGAAATACCTTAAATGCTTTTGTTTCCTCCTATCCTAATAGCTAGAATTTCTGCACATAACAAAAATATTTAAGGTGATAAAGGATCGCCCTGACGACAGCCACGTTCTATGTTGAAAAACTCTGACAAATTTCCACATTGAATAACAGCAGAATTAATATTTTTATAGAAAACTCTAACCCAGTTGATAATGAATCACCAAAATTGAAAAATTTTAACACTTAATAAAAAATTCCAAGATATAGCGTCAAAAGCCTTTTCAAAATCAATAAGCAATAACAAGCCATGTATATCTTTTTCTTCTGTGTATTGTAAGATATCATATATAAGTCGTATATTCTCTCTAATAAAACGACCACTTATAAAACCTGTTTGATCTAAATAAATGAGCTTATCTAATACTTTTTTAAGCCTACCAGCTATAACTCCTGACCCAATTTTGTAAACTGTATTCAAAAGTGATATAGGTCGCCGATTTTTATAAAAAAAAAATGTCGAGGCTTATTAACTTTTGGCAAAAGAGTAATAATTCCTTGTTTTTGGGTGACTGATAATTTACCTGTTTCTGATCCATAATTTAAGAATGAAACAATAAAAAACTTTAAATCTTTCAAAAAAACTCTGTAGTAAATCCATCAGTTCCAGGTGACTTGTTATTATTCATATTTCTCAAAATTTCACCTGCTTCACATACTGTTATCTCCCCTTCCAAATTTAGCTTTTCCTCCATACTTAATCTCTTAAAATGTAAATATTGCATATCCTTCTCTAACTTATTGACAGTACAACCATTTTCTCCCTCCTTATTTCATACAATGTCTTGTAAAATTGCTTCGCTTCTGTTAATATATCATTTTGTTTTTAAATAATTTCCCCATTCTCTTTTTTCAACTTTTGGTAGAATTTTGCGCATGAAATATTTTGATTCTAAACCACAAAAATATTTTGTTGGCTTTTCACCCTTTTCTACCCACTGTACCCTGTCTCTAATAATTTCCGCCTTCAATTTCACCTTTCTAATATTTTCTAATTCCTGTTTTTTTATTTTCCAATAGATTTAATGACTCTTCAGTAACTATAGACTAAAGATTTTTTATTTCTTGAATAAGACTTATTTCTTTATTTTCTCTTTCTTTTTTCTTTTAACTAGAATATGAAATAGTGTTCCCCCTTATTGCCATAAGTAAAGTTTCTAAAAAAAGTTGATGATTTATATTAATATGTAAATGCTCATCAATGTTGTCCATATTATATACTTAAGCACAATATTGCTTTTTGACTTCAATGATTTTTGCCTTAATAACATCCACATATTCTTGATCATATGAAAGGGCATTGTTGAACTTCCATAAAACTTTTCCACGGGTAAATGGATTAAATTCTAGTCCTAGAATAACCATAGAATGATCTGAACGATAACTTGATCCAATCTCACAATTTTTCAAATTTGTCAACATATTGTCAATTCAAAATTATTATTACTTAAGGACCGCATCTAATATGAATATACGCCAATAGGACATCTTAAAGCTGCTACTTAATCACTGGGCGAAGCGCGAAGGAGTGGAACTAGATACCCTTTCCGAATGGGTGAAGGCGGTGCGGTCGTTGATACAAGTACGAATTCACAAGATCAATTGAATACACACGCGAAAACGGTCTTCAAAGATCCGAGTGTTGCTAGACATATCTCTGTACTACATGACAAATATGTTGTCGTCCCCGCCGATAAAGCCCCTAACAACTTTGTTTTTGTCTGTAAATCACACTAAAAAGACTGCCTGATAAAGGAATTGGGTATTGACAGTTCACTTGGCAACCCAACATATACCCCAACGACACTTACCAAAGAAGAAATTCTTGACAATCATCGGTTAGTTTGGTCTTCTTTTGGAATTTCAACAAAAAAGGAATATTTCGATCTTCCTTCACTTTACCAGAAAAATTAAGAGCCTTAGTTCACCTCTGTTTTGTTAAAAAAAAGATGGCAAACGCATATACAAATATTTGGTTCTAGGGAGGGACAAACCTCATTTTGTTGTTAACCACTGTGATTCTAAAGCAAAAAGTACTCAGAAAAAAACATTTGCAGGATGCTAGATTTCTTGAATGACAACATTTTTGTAGTGTTTAGTGGACGAATGTCGGCATTCCAATGGAGACAAACTGTATGACCCTTCTCGCTGATTAATTCCTTTATTCGTATGAAGCTGACTTGATACAGAGCCTTCTACAGAGAACAGAGAAAAAGTTGGCTCAATCTTTTGGTTTCACGTTTCTCTATATAGATGATGTCCTTTCACTGAATAACTCGAAATTTGGTGACAATGTTGACCTCATCTGTCCCATTGAACTTAAAATCAAAGATTACTATAGAAACAGAAAGGTCTGCTTCTTACCTAGTCTTACACTTAGAAATTGACAGTAGCAGCGGGTTAGGAACAAAACTTTACGACAAAAGATGACTTTGATTTTCCTATTCTAAATTTCTGTCATTTCTACACCTGCATACGGAGTATATATTTCTCAATTGATACGCTACTCCAGGGCTTGTGCTTCCTATCAGGGTTTTATTGATAGTGGGTTTCAGCTGAAAAGAAAGCTACTTAGCCAATGGTTTCTCAGGGAAAGATTAAAGTCATCACTCCGGAAGTTTTTCGGTCGCCATTATGATTTGGTTGACCGGTACGAACCATCAATTTCACAGATGACAATGAATATCTTCCGACTGTCATGAAAAAAAAAAATCCGGTCCTATACCGTTTGTGACTATATACCGGCTTTGACTTCTAAGTAACACGACGGGTGCTACTAGTGAAGTAGGAGTTGCTTACCCGTCCGGAGAACCTGAACTCACCCTGATTTTTGCAGGGTGGGTGTTACTCCAGCTTTAGTTTTCAGTTTAATGTTGTGTGCTCTATGTTTGTCTTTCGTTTCATTTTGTTGGCCATGATCGTGTCTGTCTTCCGATTTTGCCGATTTCTGTCTGTTGCTTTGCTTTTTTCGAGTTCCTTTTGCATCTGATCTAATTACAATAAATGAACACAACAGAAGCCTTCATCGTGATTATTTATCAAAAAATATGACTTTGGTATCTTCGAATTCCTTAAATTGTAGTTAATTTCAGAAAGATGAAACAACTACCTTAAAAATCGATTACAATTTTATCTAGGTACTGTTACACTTAGCATGCACAATTTTCATCGGAAAACCCATCATTATAAAATGTCTTATTTATCCTCAATATGTCTGTTTTTGTATACACAAAAAGAACACATATAGAGTTAATACCATGCTCATTCTCTGTTAAAAACGGAGGAAAACAGTTGAAAATGGAGGTAATCACAAAACATTCAACAATGGTGGAATCCCTCTCCTGTTGACGGCGTTAGATCGCCCCCAATCCCCCTTCCCCTCCCCCTTACGAAAATTCTGCAAATCTTGCCTCACAAAAACACAAAAGATGAAAAACAACGTATAAACAAAACAATGACCTCGACTCCTAACTTGAGACAGGAACAACATACGTATGTTTTGGGAATAAACATTTTTTGCTGGTCAACCAGCGCTCCGAGGCGAAAGGTAAAATCTAAGGGTAGACAATAAAATTGAAATCATACAAAAGTACATTCAATCCAAATAAAGAGTACTTTACCAAAAATAAGAATACTTAACAAAACACTACCGAAATGAAGATATCTCTTCATAGAACAAAAGCAGTTTCTGAAGGCATGTTCATTGCGCAATTCAAAGTGATAACGCATCAAGTTTGTCACACAAAATATCATCAAACACGTTACGCCGGATGTTTTAATAATGCATAGTCCATAAACGTAAGAAAAAACAAGATAGGTTGTACTGTCACTATATAAGTATCTTTGAAATTATGTGATGAGAGTGCCAAAATTTGTATCGATAAAAACAAGTTTCAATGTTGTGGCAACAACGTCAAATTTGCACCCCTTTGTTAATAAGTCAGTTGGAAGGATCAATGAGTTTCACTGAATCCTTTTGATTTCATATGTACTATCATCATTAACTTAATTTGCCGCGCAGCCATTATTAGCACTTAATCCTTGTTACGGTTTAAAATGTTCTGAAAGTCTTTAGATCCTTGTGATATCTTTATCCTTGTTGTAAATGTTAACCAGTGAGGTGAAGTCGGAAAAAATTATGCTAACACGAACTTGTATTCATAGGAAGAAACTACGTGAGAAAGGGTAAGTTTACTCTGAGGAAGGAAACATCGTCGTAGTTAGACAACCTTGTTCAAAAGTTCAATTAAAACCTTAATAGGGAGTAATTTCTGAATTTGGAAAATATAAATAAACACAAGAAACATTTTCACAACTTTAAAGATGATAATAAACTGGAACGAGGCATCAAACAATTAAATTCAAATATGTTTTTCTTTCTTGAATACTTTATGCTCTCTGATAGAAGTATGGTTAAATAGAGAGAGAAAATAAACTTTCAGCTTTTTTGTTGAATAGGCCACGACAGTGTATTCTATATGTCAAGCTTTCTAGAGTGCGAATCTCGGGCTTTATAACATTATATGTGCGTTTCCGCCTTTAAATTTATTATAAATCAAAAGCCGAAATTACCCCACTGTTCAGGGTCCAGAATTTACACTGAGCAAAAGTGTTTTACAAACTATTATCTGCCCCTGAATTTTTCTACGGGGATTTAACTTTGAGGCTTGGCCATCTTTGTTTTTTGCAGCAGCGATTAAGTTTGACCTAGAAAAAGTAACTAGAAAAGTTGCACATATTATTTTTTATTCGGACACTCGCTTGCAGTACTTATCAGAAGAATTACATTTATAATTTCATTCAAGCACGCCATTGTGCATTTTTGCAGATTATTTAATCCTAGTTAAATTACCTAATTATTCACAGCGGTGACAATGTGTACTCCCGACCTCGTGATACCGCGTGCAAAGAGCCACTTTTGGTAAACAAGTGGCTAATTTTATAATGTAAAATCCCCGAAGATAATTAAAAATTCGGCGCAGCTTGAAATACATCATGATTGCTAAAAAGTATTTCTACAAGTTATTTGCACTTTTTTAATCTACAAAATAAACACAATTTTATAAGAATATGGTTGACAGTTTTTCTTTTACAACCTTTTTACACGCTCCAACAAACTCTAACTCTAGAGTATAGATATAATGCAATTCTTTTTTCGTAAAATAATTAATTTCTCTTACTCTTCATGATCATATATCACAAATTAGAAATGCATTCATATTTAGGAGCAATTAAATGGGCCCATAAGCTTGTTATGCTGTAGCACAACTGCTGTGGCATAAATTATTACAAAAAGAATACATACAATAAAGGTTAAAATCGTCCTTCCTTAAATTCTATGGTAGTCATCATTAATCGGTTGATCTATATGGTATCAATTAGTTGACCACTTCTCGGATTGACTTTAACCCGGATTAGGGTTTAAGGATTCCACGACGGGTGATGCACGTAAGAAAAGGGATGCTCACCCTTCCGGAGCACCTGATCCCACTCCTGTTTTGTAAAGAGTTTCGTTGATTTCAACCTTTGTTCCTTTTGATAACGTTGTATCTATAAGTTTGTTTCAAATTTGTCTGGTATCTTTAAACTATGCACTTTTTATCTCTCACATGGGTATTCTACACTGTACTTAATAATTGCAATAATAATATATGCATGTATTAAGCGAACAAAAATCAAACCAAAAAGTGATACATGTCGACAACGTTTACCCTGTTCTGACTATGAATAATGTGTCGTTCATTAGTTTTGAAGGAGATACCAGGGTCAAAATAACTATTATGGATTTCGCAATAATAAGGTTCAATATCAAAAGAAAGTCCAAAAATTCAAAGGCTCCATTAGATGATACGTCGTATAGAATTAATTTTTTTTACTATATACATTCACGTTTATATTTTAGACTCAAAGCAAAACATGTACAAAAGCATGTATCAAAACAAATGTGATAAAATATTTTTGTTATCAAGAATTTCCAAAATGAAAAGCTTATTAATTGCCTTCACTTTTAATAAATAAATATTCCAGTGTATGGATACTGCTGGTCAAGTTTAAACGGTCACTTACATGACATAACAGCATCAACATAGCGAAATGCAAAATTTAGGATGATTATGAAATGCAAATTATTCAACTTTACATTCGTGTCATGTTTTAATTTCGACTGCAAATGCATGTGCAAGTTTTGAACAATACGCGTTGATAAAATGATTTTTGGTTTACTTAATTATTATCATAGTTTTTTTCATTTCTAAATTATATCATCAACTGCAAAAAGTCAAATGTGTTCGAAGATATATTTTGTTGTCATCAAAGATGAATATTTTATAGAACGCATTTTTTCCCAATATTTCACCTTATCAGCACTTCACAAGGAAACCAATTATACGAGATATATGCGTCGTATATATCATAATCCAAGGTGACATCTAAAATCAATGTTTCTAGTTTATAGGCTAAAGACGTCTAAATCAAATTGGACATTAAATTTCAAACAATATATAAATTAACCACAGTTACTTATTGATTCATCCCGTGAATCAATCAATTATCTTTATTTTCGATTCCTTTCAAACAATTTACAAGAAAAATTCTCTAATGGCTTATCCTGAAAGAGTAATTAGCTATAAAATTTAGACAAATGTGTAAGAATTAAGCGGTATCACTCCAACACAGTTGTGAATTCATTAGATTCCGGATGTTTCCAGATTATTTTTCCTAATTATTTCGAAGGAAAATTATGCTGAAATTGTTTTTTCGTGGAAATCGATAGGACGACATCGGTTGAAATGTGTGGCCTATTTCGGATAAATATTAAGCTATTGTTATAACTATAAAAGACCGTTGTTTATTCAATCAGAAACAAAAGACTGGTTTCTGAGAGAAATTTCATTTGCCAAAATAATATAAAAAGCCAATACTTTGTTACAACAGCTCACAATATACACTGAGGAATGCACATAAGACATACACTAAGAAAAACACGTATCAAATACACTGATGAGAGAACATATAAAAACAAAGGGAAAAAACACATATACCACAAACACTTAGGAAAATACAAATACACTGATGAAAACACATACCAATACAATGAGGATAAACATACCCCATTCCCTGAGGAATACACTGAGGGAAACACATTCCCCATTTGCTGAGGAAAATATATACCAAATACACTGAGGAAAACACATACCTCATTCATTGAGGAAAACATATACTAAATACACTGAGGAAAACACATACCAAATACACCGAGGAAAACATTTACCTCATTCATTGAGGAAAACATATACTAAATACACTGAGGAAAACACGTACCAATTACACTGAGGAAAGCACTTACCTCATTCATTGAGGAAAACATTTACCAAATACACTGAGGAAAACACATACCAAATACACTGAGGAAAACACTTACCTCATTCACTGAAGAAAACATATACTTAATATACTGAGGAAAACACATACTGAATTCACTGAGGAAAACACATACTAAATACACCAAGGAAAACACTTCACGTACATACACTGAGGAGAACATATAGCAAGTACACTGAGGAAACACATACCACACACACATTCTTAATACCAAGAAACACGTTAAAAACTATTTTTTCGCTGTTTTAACTTATAAAATAAAATGATTATTATATAAGGAGTGGAATTGAGTCTCTTTCTACATTCCGAGTTTGGTAACTAACATCAACTCCCGATCATTCGGTTGTGGTCATTTCCTATTAGAAAGTTTACGTGTAAAAATAATTACTTGTATCTTTCAATACAGCCGAAGCAACTTCAAAAATCCATGCATTAGTTAATTTTTCTTGTTAAATTTTTCAGAATAAAGCATATCAGTCAACAATTTGAATTCGATTTTAGTGCTTCTTTTGCTATGTTTGGATCCTTAAGTTTCGGTTAATTTGCTGCATTTGTTAAAATTTTCAAACACTGAAATACGGAAAGGCCTCCAAAAGTAATGCACTTATACTCTATGTCAAGCTTTTCTGGGGGGGCGATTCGGGCTTAATTAAAATATATGTTCATTTCTGCCTTTGTAATTATTTTAAATTAAAAGAAGGAATAACCCCACGGTTAACGGTTCAGGACTTGCACTATGCAAAAGGGTTTTTTCATACTTTTTCTGTCCCTGAATTCTCTCCAGGGATTTAACGTTGATGATTGGCCGTCTTTGTTTTTGTCGGGAGCGCTAAAGTTTGACCTAATTAAAGTGATTTAAAAATTGAGTTAATTTTTTTATTCGGACCGCCGCTTGCGATAAGAATTACAATAAGCGTTGACAATGTACTTCCGGCCTCGCGATAGCGCGTGCAAAGGGCCACTTCCGGCAAACAAATGGCTGATTTTATAATGTAAACTCCGCGAAGTTTAAAACACATCAAAATTGCTAAAAAGTATTATTGTATTTCAATTTTTTGCTTTGTTTGGATCATGTACTTTATTCTCATGCTACTAATGAGAGGTTACTCGTTGAAATGTACATATAGCACATTTAAATTTTTTCCGTATTCAACATTGGTAATTTTGTATTTTTTAATTCAAAGGCAGGCCGTGACTTTTTTAAATTCTAGTGCAGAATATCATTGTGAGAGATTTGAAGTCTACAGACCAAAAACAAGAAAAAGGGGTACTTTGAATAGCCCGTTGTATAGGTCTGTCTCATTGTCATATCATTAAAGTAGTTCCTGATTCGCAAGAAAAACTAGATATGGTTGAGAATGGACATAAAAATATTGATCAATTAAGGTTATGAATATAGCTTTTAGGTCGTTTTAATGTGCGTGATTCGGCTAGGACAAACGCGTGCTCTGGAAAATTACCCATTTACTTCGCCATTTCAATAAATCTCTTTGTAGCCAACCATGCTGCGAAGAAACCTTTAATAAAAGGAACATCCGATTTTAATTCCATTTCTTTCTATTTAATAAGCGAATTCAAGGAACATTTTTCATTTTTGTCATCGGCTAGACATGCTTGCTGCTTTTAATCTTGCGTTCCTGCAGGTTTGCTCAATAATATAAATATCGATAGCATAGAAATAACGGAAAATAAATCGATGTACAATTTCTAGTTTAACCACCTTTTCAGTTTTATTCTACTGAACACTTCATTATATAAAACTCCTGAAATAAGCGTAAATATAATGTTAAATTTAATTGTAAGTTTAAAAACTAAGATTGATTGAGAATTCTTAATAACATGTGTTCATTTTGTATTTGTTACCCGCATTTTTTCATTCTGTATTTGTAAATATATATTTGTAAATCACATGTTTTGGTTGTGTGTTTATTTATCACATGTTGTGACCGTGTATTGCGTTCATAAATCAATGTTTTGACTCTATTTTCTAATGATGTGCTTCTGCAAAGCAGCATTTTTCCTTTCCACCGTTTAATACGATGTTTTTTGTCGAACTTTTCAATCTCATTGAGAATGCAATTGATGTTTTCAAAAGAAAGGAATTGCTAACTAATCTGAAGTATCCGAAGTTCCTATGTTCATTTTCGCATTGTTTTCTCTTTGTTGCCTTAAATCTGAACTATCATTCTATTTATTATAATAAAATGCATTTCATCGAATGTCTAAGCTCTTATTTTCAAAAGCAATATCAAAATCTAAAAGGGGAATATAGAATGGGAATTAGTCATCTAACCAGCAGTAGAATTTTATGTTCAATCTATCAATATTGTCCTTTTACATATTTTTGTCCTATTCTCATGTAAAATTGCTTATTTTTGTTAAAAATTTAAATTCCGACAATCTCTGAAGTATTTCATTTCTGGTACCCAAAAGCTTATTTTCTTGCTGAAATTACACGAATAAATTTATGTCAATAAATATCCGATATATCGAAATACCTGGCATTTCTAAATGCATATCTAAAATTCACAAATATTGCAAGCAAACATTTATAATTAATAAAAACTCAAAGTAGTAATAAAAAACAAAAATATACTAAACAGTTACTGCAACTTTTTTCATAATGTTTTTGAAAAAATAATGAAGACTTTTATAAAAGAATTTTTCAATAGAAGGAAGCGAAAAAAAATCGTGGGAAAAGTATATACAAAACTGAAAAAAAAATACAACCTATGAACAACCAAATACTGAGGTTGAACTTTGGCCGTCATTACGAGTATGCAGTTCCAACCTCCTAAAAGACCACCGGCACATTGTGAAAGATGAGAGAATGAGTTCGGTAAAACGTACTTCATTTTGAGTTAATCACGACCTTTTTAATATTTCTGAGATATTTTTAACACGTAATCATGGACTGGGGAAACGGTTGAAAAAAAGCGTACTGCCTTGTTGCGACTTTACTGTAGAAATGCTTGGATTTTGATAAAAATTTATTTATTTTTTAAGTCATACACTTGACTGAAATTTTATTAATAGACAGTCACATTACATACTTGCTTAACATGTAAATATCCAAAATGGTAACCTAAATGATAATATTTTCCCGCGTTTTGTCTATAAAAGAGGGAAAATATTGTATTGTTGTTTCGGCACTCATTTCGGCACTCATTAATATTCGGGAGTAAAGGATATTCGTTGTCCAATCAGAAAACTGCTTTTCATACCTATATATAGCAAGGCGCACTCGAACTAGTCACTTTCTAGCCGTCGTTTAAAATTGCCAAGTTTTTCCTAAAAATTAAGGTAATTTATTTTTTAATTTATGTTCTTCTATGCATCTATCATGATTAGCATGGTGAGGTTCGACACCATATATCCTGAGGTAGGCTTGATCACTGGCGTTGAACACAGGTTTCCATGATAAAATCATTTGAAAATATTTTATCAAATATTTTTCCTGGACAGCCTTGCCTATCAGTAAGGGGTATTTAGTTTTTATGATATTGAATTATGATAACGTATAAATCTTAATGGATAATTTATTTAAAATGAATGTATTAGCAATGACTTTGTGTTGTAAAATATATATTATGAATTATGAATTAAAACATATACGGCGTCCATCACGTTCGATGGGCTGTCGGCAAATTTATATTTGTGTTGTGTTATTTCTTGTCTAGAGTATAGACAATACCATAAGAAAGCCTTCAAATACCGTTTTATCTCAGCGTTCAACAAATGTAATTACAACTCACATTAATTTACTTTGACTATTATAATTTTATACAGCAATATATCGTATGAGTATGATGGTGCTAACTATTTTTGGAGGGTGAAAATTCCCTTGATTTTTTTACCTTTTTATAACTGTTTACACTTATGAATTTTCTCTTTTATACTTATACTTTCAAGTATCCTTATAAACAGAAATTGTAATATCATCACTGAGTGGGCATTTGATAGAACAGATCAAAAATATATTTGCTGTAATTGTCGTTAGATTTGAAAAATGTTACTACAAAAGATATACTTACTGGACTTTGAAGAAAATAATTAATTTTCAATTAAGTTTCTTCTTGACATTATTAACATCAAGTTTGCCGATACAATTTATCGAAAGGTTGTCAATTTTCTCTCCTTTGATGGGGACATCCCGTCGACTCCTTCATACTCGTACGGTTAATATATTATTCAACACTAGCAGCAATATTTTAGATTTTAATGAACGTAATTTCTGTATTACCAACAAATTATAAGTATATAAAAAATAGGAGATGTGGCATAACATCCATGAGACAGCCATCTATCAAAAAGAAAATTGAATTTAAACATTACGGCCTTCAATAATGAATCAGAGTTCATAAAGTAAGCTGTAAAAGGCTCCGAAATACAAAAGGTGAAACTATTCATAAAATACCACAAGAGCTAATCTATCAAAAATGGTAAACAAATAATAATTAATGTCTAATTAAACAACGACAACCATTAAACTACAAGTTCCTGGCTTAGGACAGGCACAAAAGTATGTGGCGGGGTTCAATGGGTTGGTGAGCGCTGACAACAATGAAAACACACTAAAAAATCGATTCAAATGGATTTAACACTTGAGATCGATAGTGATATATTAGATGAAAGTTTTCTGTATCATAAATAATTCAAAATACTCAAACAATTATATTGTAGACAGAAAGAGAATAAACCATATTCCAGAAAAAAGCGGAATGAGGACATACACAGCAACTCGAACAAAACGAGAAATAACACAAATAAATATCAAAGTAAAAACAAACATATAACTATGAACAATGGGAAGCCCATAAAAACCGGGGATAAAATCAGGTGTTAAGAAGGCTAAGCAGTTACTGCCTCTTTAAAGACCCACTCCGCATTGTCCATTTTCCAAACCGGAATCAGTCATTTCATGATAAAGGGGAAGGTATCATTGATCTAAAACTCCAGACGGAGAACGAGAATAGCAGCCAGGAAAAGGTCAGTATTCATTCCATACCGACTGACAAGATTTGGTTTCGGAAATAGATTTCCTGGATTGATGACTTTAACCCAGGAGCAACAAATAAATGAAAACATAAATTTTATTGCACTTGCAGAAAAAATGATTAAAAAGGGAAGTAGCACTTAAAATTTATTGAAATGTTGTGACATATCAGTAACTTGAATACACTTTTTTACAGCATTGTTTAAAGATCTTTGAATATTCACTTTTTTGGAATAAATATTCACGATCTTCCAAAATAATTCACATCAAAACTGATTATTTCAGTATTTTCTTAATTTTAGTCCTACATTTTGCGGATTACTTTTATTCCTGTTACTTGCACCAAATCATGATTGCTTTGGCAATTAATCAACATATGACATTTTAAAACTAAATACAGCGATTGCTATTGTAGCTGAACAGAATGTGTTTTGATTTGAACTACCTGTCAGGAAAAGCGATTGTAGACCGGTACATTGGTACATTTGAATATCGTCAAATTTTGATTTTTGGGGGATTTTTAGCTTGCTACATGTAGAGGGTTTGGATATGTGTCCATTATTGAAAGACTTAAGACAACCTGTAGATGCTTATACGTTTTACATGGATATCTCAAATACAATCATATCACATAGCCCTTTACTCTTTCTTGGTGCAATTAGAAACATTTGCACCAAACTCGATTTTCTCAATCGGAATAAAACAGAGGCGAGATTGCAGAAACATTCAGATTAACTCTAGCGTGAGAATTATATATCGCTAGTTATATAAACAGTTCGCCAAGAGTTAAGCATCACCAAAGTATTTTCTAATATATTTTTTCTAATGAGGCAATTAAGTAAACATTTAATACATGTACATGAAATTAACCATCATTACCTTTAGGAAAATACAGGTAAGGTGTCAATCAATAAATCATTGAACATTTAAATCAGGTTTCAAAAACCGGTTTCGCCTAAATCATGCTTTCAAATTTAACACAAAATTGTTTTGACTGATAACACGTACATCTTTCCTTTAATGGTTTTTTGAAAAAGCTTTTTTAAAATGGTATGACATAAAATGAGTATCGCCGAACGCTGGCAAGCTGTTGGCATTAACGGCGCCGGCTAAGTAATCGCCGAATAGCAGCCAATTTTGGAGTGAACAATTCTGTGATACGTAGACTTTTAGCAGGCCATAAAAACACAGGAACCGTCGAAGACCGCACAATATCCGGTCGACCCACTAAAACAACCCCTAGAGAAGACCGATACCTTGATCGTCAAGCCAGATTACAGCTATTTTCAACGGCAGTGCAATTGAGAGGTATGTGGCCGATTGGTGGTCGCATAAGTGTAAGAAATGTTGTTCACTGGCTGCATATTTTTCGTTTGCGTCGTCGTAGACAAGTGAAACGCCCAGAATTAGTACGTAGACACCGCTAGACACGCCTACAGTGGTCTAGACTCCATCGTCATTGGAACCTACGGAGTTGGAAGCGAATTCATTGCTCTGATGAAAGACGGTTCTTGTTGAAGCCTGTGGATGGTCGAATGCGTGTTTGGAGAGAACGGAATACAGCACTGAACAGCAACAACGTTCATGGAACTTTTGCATATGGTTGCGGTGGCGTAACCGTGTGGGGCTGCTTTTCAAATGTCTGTAAGCTTCCGTTACAGGTTATTAACGTACCCTGAATGGCCAAAAATACCGAGATGACATCTTGGACAGCCATGTTTTGCCTTATTTTGAGAATCACGCACTTGCAGACAGACCAGTGTTCCAAGATTACAACATTCGGCCACATCGAGCCCGGATTGTAAGGGACTTTTTTGAAGCAGTGTCCATTGAAACATTTCCATGTCAACGGACATGAACTTGATCGAACATGTATGGGACTTTATCGGTCGTAAAATCAATCAGCGACAACGGAAATGTCAAAACCTGAATGAATTGCGGGTCGCTGTTATCGCCAAATGGCAGAGGTTTTCCACAGTATAGGCTTCTACGTTTAGTCAGGAGAATGAGGAGGCGTGTTGAACATTTATACCGGAAGCGCGGAGGTTATACTAACGATCTTAACGTTTAATGACAGTTTATGTACTCTTAGTTCATCTGAATAAAAGTTATACTTGTATCATTTTCAAAAGAGTGTAAAAAAAGATCTCAAAGTTAAACTTAAAATCGTCTTTTGTGTTGTTGATTTTTCGCCCTTTTTTGATTTGGTCAATACGGATCATTGATTAAATAAAGGTCGTTGATTCATATTTAATAAAGAATTGAAGGTTTACCAGCAAATTAACGTCTAAACCATTTTTTGTTTGTCCGAAAAAATAAATATTATCAAAAACAAGGTGATGCTTAACTTTTGGCGGACTGTATAGTTCGCATGGTTTGTTTACGAAAAAGTCTTGAAAGGCAATACAATAAATGTATCATATAAGAAACAAAAAACGAAAAATTGAAAATTACACTTTACTAAATAAAATTTTATCAACGCAGATCTGCTTTGTACCTACTGAACACACAAAGCAATCACCCAGGTGCTGCTGTAAAATATGCATTGTCTTTCTGTAATATGTTTTCTAGAGGGGTGGTCTTGGATCGCCTGGTGCGATAAAAATACTTAATATAATCAAAACACATCTCCCTGTTTCTATATTTATTCTGGACATTTATAACATTACGTCACTCTTATAACAAAAAAATTATGCGAATCTCATGAAACAACGAATTTATCCTTATAGATATGAGTTGTTTATTGTGTTTTTACCACAGTCTGAGTGTCTTAAGTCAACAGTAGTACAGTCCTGTACATGTATGTTCAATATCCTCCAACCGTTGTTGTAAAAAGGCAGATGGATGCTACATGTAGCAACTGCAAATTTCAAATTCTTTCTTTGATTAATTATCAAGTATAGACTTTGCAATTATTATTTTCCAAAATGACATTGATGAAAGTTCAAAGTTCTCCTACGCGCAATGTTTTTTTTTTCCAACATCAAAACCTTCCGATTCAATATGAACTATCCAGAGTATTATGCCTGAACATGATCTAAGAACGAAAAATGAAACTTATCTTAACACGTCCGTAGTACTACACCCGGTTTCATGTGTCCGAATAACAGGCGTGTTATATATGACATAAAAATTAATAAATTTAGAGCATAATTATATAAGTCTTAAAATACTTACTTGGGTTTAAATTTCCACAAATGTTCATTCTGTTTTAAAACCATTACATCTAAATTAAATTGTCCTTTATATACATGTACATGTAATACCCTCGAGATATCTTAACATTGATTAAAACTACACAATATTTTTATAAAAGTTTAAGATCACAAAGTAGACCCGCAGACCATAACAAGGACTTTGTAAATTTGAAAAAGCACTTACACATGTTAAACGATCAAAAATAATTTTTTGGATGTCAAATTCGATGGATCGTTTTAAGAACAACGAGTTAATTCTCGTCGTTTTATAAAATTCGATTATAAATTAATTGAAAAAAACCCATTGAGTAATAACTTTTCGCAAGGATTTTTAATATGGTTTCTTCTGTGTGTAAATCGAAGATTTCTTCAGAACTACGATGAGTTTTAAAGTCTCAAGCCATAGTTTCTGGCTTAAAAATTTAACAAACCATAATCTGATAATATTCAAAACTTAATTGAACTAATATATTAAAAAATGCAATCTATAGCGGAAACTCCATATGAAGCTTTCGCACCTGAAATCCCATTCATTGATTAATAGTTAATAATAAATAATTTGCATATAAATATTGAAATGTGCATGTATTCAAAACAGTTGCAAAGAATAGATTATATTGCACAAAAACATAAACAGATCCCTTATTAAAAGAGACCCCCTCAGTTGTGTAATGGTTAGGGTGCTCGAGTGCGGAAGGTCTTAGCCCGGTTCAATCCCCGGTCGGGTCAAACCAAATACATCAAAATCAATATTTGCTGCTCCCCCGCAAAGCACGCAGTATTTAGGAGTAAAAGCAAACGCTAGTCAGCCCAGAGTCAGAAAAAATGTGTCTGGGAAAAGTGGTATATCTTCTTGTGGACCTGCTTTCGTGAGCTAGCACGTTCAAAATTCTGCTCAGCGTATCGGTATAGTAGAAAGCAGGGTTCAGTTATCGTCACACAGTAATATTTTCTCGTCCTTAATAGTCATCAATTAATTGCCGCCAGACTTAAACAACATTCAATCAACCAATCAACTTATTAAAAGAAAACTAACCTTCATTATGGTTTGACAATCAAATTTTGGCAATTGTTTGGTCAATGTTGAAAATATTAATTTGGCATTCGCGGAATTAAAGCTTATGTTTTTTTTTTCTAGATTTGTTTAAATAGAAATTAGAAATGTTTAAACGATATGTGCCTCTTGTATTGTTTAGGTTAATTATTTCTCCGTTCCAGGTACAATGTATCGCTTTACCTATACAAAAACATGTACGAATTTAAATATACATATAAATTTTCTGTGATAATTTGAGATAAAAGGTTCAAAAGAAAATTTAAAAATACTCTTACGAATCATTCTTTTTTTATCTTATTTGCGCTTGAGCAAGGCAAGTCACATTCGTAAAATACATATCAATGATGATTCCGTTTTTGTTTTTGGTTGCACAGAACAATAGATTTGCCGCATGACCTGTAGTTTTGTGAGTTTGCATAGTAGTGGGTGTTAAGATGGGGCCGGCTTAATTGGTTACAGAGTCCTTTATACATTGTATATATTTAATCTAACTACGCTATGTACATGTTTACAATAAAGAAGCTAAAACTAAAGTGAACACAATACATTATGATAGATATATATATATATATCTATACAGTTATGAAGCCTGGCGACTGCCTGGTGCTTGTTGTTTATCATCAGTTAATGTGTGAGGTAAACACCCAAAGATAATTTCATGGAAAACTTTGAATAATATTACAGTGGGATGGGAAAATACCATAGTATTTTTACGAGAGGGGTACCACGAAGTATAGTGATCGCAGGAAAAACCGGAACCTGCAAACGGATTTTTGCCTATTAACCGTCGTATTTGTGGTCCTTCGCATCGCGATTTAAATCGTTTGAGAACAAAATTAACGTCCATCATTTACCAGAAATAAGGAAAGTATTATTTAAATAACGTTTTGTTGTCCCTTTATGGTAGATAGCGTTTTACATAGCTGTTAGTTGCAGCAAAAACAGCATAGTCAAAAAGGTTATTTTCTGATGCGGAAAAATCTTCGGACAGTCATGAATATTCATTTGTTCTATTTGCTACTGAAGTGTAAAGAGGAGGGCCTTCCATTGAACCAGTAAAAAGATTGGCGAATTACCCTAATAATTAGAAGTTCCCTAGAGTAGACAGTACTTTGGTACTTTGATTATGAATTTCTGTCCACAGAAAGGTAAAAAATCGCGTCCTCTGCCTGTGTTATTGTCGGGGAACTTATGTTAGATTTTGTTTTGTTTCTTTGCCCGTGCATATATCTGTACTATGTTGACCTTTCCTTGCATTTGTGTTCTTCGTGTCGTAGACATCTAGCAAAGAATTCCGCTCAAACTGTGATATCGGCTGTCTTGAACTTACAATGAGATGCGAGTTTTTACTCTTTGTGGAAACCTCATTGTGACTTTAAGATGAAGAACTGCAATCAAAGCGCTGTTTCTTTGCTTGGAATTTACTTATATATATATATGTGAGATTATTTACACTATATCCTTTCTTTCTATTATTGTGTACGACAGTAAATATATTCATTTGTGTAAACAGGGAATTAACCTATTCCGACTAAAATAAACTTGCATATTAAATCCATTTAACTTTAGAAGAATACACATGTAATAGGGAAAAAGTAAGATTTTACCCGAGCTTCCCCTTTTTTGGGATTCCTAGTTATCATGGAAACCACAGCTTTTGAAATATGAAGTCTCCATAAAATGCGTTATAACTTAAACACTTGTATGAATTGAAGTTTGATACAATTTTGAGAATAGAAAGACGAAATTAAAAAAAACACCCCCTCCTTGGTTTCCATAGCAAAAAGGCCATAACTAACGAACCGCTTCCAATTTCTTTGCATAATTCAATGGCAGTTAATGCAAAAAGTAATCCTACCAAGTTTAATAAAGATCTGCGAAAAATTACTTTGAAGTTGTAATTTTTCATTTTCTGTTTCCATGGCAACGACATCTGCTTGAAGTTTTGCATTTCATTGTACCTCTGCCTATAGTGATTAATAATCTTGTGAGGTTTCAACAGCTTTGGTTTACTTGTCAGCGACGAAACTGTCGGATAATTTTCGAAGTGGACGAGCAATGAAAATAAGAAGAAGAAACGTTTGGAAAAACAATAAGTCACCACAAACTTCGTTTAGTTGACTTAGTGAAATTACATTAAATCAATTTTAATAATTGAAAAGGTTGGTGGGAACAGGATGTTTCAGGTGTTTCGATTCACCAATCGAAAATATACCAGCTAAGTACTGACAGGAACAAACAATTTATACATGCAGTTTTATATCAATTGTTTCCTGGAAAGTGCAAATTTTTTGAAAGTATTATAATAAAAATACTGTTATATCAATTGGTCTGAAATTAGCATCGAAGAGAAGTACAGTGCATTTACATTCTCACATCGAAATAATCTAGCAAAGAAATCAGCAGTAATCACAGGTGTGATTATATAAAAGATTTTTTTAGTGGCAATATTAAAAATATATTAACAAAGGTAAGGAAATTTATTCAAGTGGGATACTAATTCAAAATTAAAAGTTGTATATTTCAAATAATATGATGGGAGTTTAAAATGATTTTTAATTTTGTATATTTGAAAACGAGTCTTTAGTGTTATCCCTGGATCAAGGTTTTAAGTTATAACTTTATCTTACCTATATCCAAAACAAAATATATTAAATCAACGTAAAAGAAGATATTTTGAGATATGATTACATTTTCTGGTGCCGATGTAAACAAAAGCAGATCCTTTGTATGACAGAACACCAAGAAAATCACAGCAAATTTGTCGTCTTAACCCCTATGTTCATTGTTCTCGAAAATTGATAGATATATGTATTGTAAGACTGAATATTTCGCAGGACCAAGCCAATGAATTCTTCCGATGAAAACCAGTGCCTTGGCAGCCAAAATAAAAGGAATACCATGAATTTTTTAGAACATCTTCCCAATCATTCATATGCTAATTATTTTGAAATTCCGTCATAAGTAATTTATTTTCAAAATGCAGACTACATTTCTATCTATATTGACAACAAAGATAGAATACATAGAATACTCTATGGACCATATTCAATGAACGTGTTTCGCACCACAAAACTCCATTTTTGTAATACTAACCTTAAACCTCCAGTGAACGCGAACACCTTAACTTCGTAATCGCAAAGTAACACAAGTCGATTTATCCGGTGTTTTGGCATACAACGGCTGACCCTTCCGAGTCTTTTACCACCAAGGTTAGGAACTCCTTCACTGGCAATGCATGAAAATGGTCATATAAACAAGACCACATTCAACTTTCTTGCGCTAGAAAACTCATAGCAGGAAAGGTTATATATGCTTCAGAAACTTTACATAGGTAGCATTACATGACGATTCATCAATTCGCAAATTTTCATCCCACTGGAAATTTCAGAATTTGAAGACGATCATTTAAGATTTATTTTTTTATTATAAAAGCACTACTTTTGAAGATTCCTGATACTTCGGATTATTAACGTAAATGGTAAAATCTGAACCAGTTACCTTCAAACACCATCTTATATACAATTAAACCTACTAAACAATGTTTTACGAAAAATTGATTTTTTTGTTTAATTTCTAAAGCTAGCACCGAAAAAAACCTGAAAGGCTTATAATTACGTATTAAAACGTATTAAACTCAGTAGATGTCCCTACCACAATGACATGGATATCTTCCGACTGTCATGAATACAAATCCGTTCCTATACCGGTTATGACGAATATCGATTGTGACTTTACACCGGTTTTGACTACTGAGTAACACGACGGGTGCCACTAGTGGAGCAGGAGTTGCTTACCCTTCCGGAGCACCTGAA
>JAULBM010015651.1:0-11527 GCA_032357055.1 Geukensia granosissima | reverse complement strand
TTAGATAATAATTAAATAATAAAATTATATGAAATAAAACATTTAAAAGCATTCCATCCGGAATATAAAACTAACATTTTTTCACAAAAATGTGGGTTTCAGAATTCGTAAAATTAGCCATCGGACAAAAATCTTAAATTGGACACTTTTGAAGTTTTAAGTAAAATAATGACATTTGTGTAATTTTTTTTTCGTATTTTGGTTCATAGTTATTGTAGGCAAGTCACCAAAGTCAAATTTTTGACTCAAAAAATGTCCATGAAAATATTCCATATTTATGACCAAGTGTATATTTGAACTATTAATGGTTTTTATAACAATAGGTGACACGACGGGTTCCAAAAGTGAATCAGATGCTACTCGTCCTCGTGAAGACCTTACAGTTAACAAGAAAAAACACACAGAAATGTCCTTGTCCAACAATATTTAAAAAATGCAGAGAAAACTGTAGTTGTCAGCCATTCACCTCAGATGCCATATTGTAATTAATGTGTATTAACAATATAAATGAAAATTAAGGTTATACATTAGCCGGAAGTACAAAAAAAACCAATTAACACTCTTCTGCTCAGCTGTTAATTTTGATTCTAGAAATTCGACTTTATCGCATCGTTGGTCTTCGCATCGAGAGCAGAAGTTCATGAGTTCAATTCCCGGCAGAGTAGAGTTGAATATATTAGAATTTGTATTGCCTTCTTCTCTGCTAAGGATTATGAGCGAGGCAACGAGGTCAAAATAATGGGTAAAGTGATACGTCTTCCCGTTGCTCTTTGTGAGTTAATCAGCACGTTTAAAATCCAGTAGCAAGTCGGATCTCGAAATATGCCTAAAATATTTCCGCTCTACTTCAGCAACACTCAATCAATCCACCAGTCAATACAAGTTTAACCGACGATTAGGCCAAAGTTGTGTTTTCTTTGTTTCGCGTCCGCGAGCGGGTAGTTTTTAAGCCTTTTCATGTCAAAAAAACAAACAGAAAATAATTTTAATGTATTGTAGTACATATCTCAAAAGCCTCCCCCAAAAACAAAAACACCCTGTCGTTGAAAAACTGTATGAAGATGTAACTGTCTGGGATATATGCAGGCAATACGAACTGTATAAAAAGGAGACATGTTATGATTGTCCATAAGACAGACATCCGCCAAATGACAATCAAAATTAAACTTCTTAAGTTCCCATTACGGTCAAAGCTGTTCATGTGTTTCTGTGTTTTTCTTGCTGACGGGCTGGTAGGTTTTGAATATTTCATCTGACGCAAAACAAATAAAAAAAAAACAAACACAGGCTTAACAAGAAATTGCAAGAAACAGCTTGTTGTATAATTTGAAATTGCACCTAATTAAAACTGAAATAAATAAAAAGAAAATATCTAGAATATGATCACAATATGGGTATAGACATTTATTGTAAATATCAAACAAAATTAAAAATTCTCACCAAAAAACTGAATGAAAAGAAATAATCCAAACATTGTATGTATCTATGATTACATATACTTATAAAAATGATGCGCATATTATCTTCTTCATTAACCGGATATTGGTTTCAATATTAACAACAATCATGACAATGTACTTGAACTTGTCAATTAAGGGAAGATGACGCTTCAGTTTATTTTAATATTTATGGAAAACTGACACTACACGTACCAAATTGAATGTAGCAAGTTCACAGTTTTCATTTTACTTTAATTTTGTTACCAAACTTTGAAATAATTTTAGACTGCAAGTTTTACTTAAAATGTTAGCAAAATGAAGGTTATGAGATTATGTATTTGCCAATTTATAAATTAATATCGTACATCTATGTCGTAAAACTATAACACGTTTTATACTAGATTTATTACAAATGACTCGACAAAGAGCACAACTCATTGTTTTATTTTTAATCAATTCAAACAACATACATTAGTAACTCGAAAATCTCAGTTTACCTTTTGGATTTTAAGGAAAGAATATGGAATATATGCCAGAAAAACAACATCCACAAAGTCAAATTTCATAGGTTTATAACAAATATTCAAAAAGCCAAATTTAACTGCGTTTAAAGTTCATTACTGATTTTAACTTCATCATGCACGCTAGTGGCCAAAAACAGAATAATGTTTGATAATTGTGGCTCTTTTAATACATCTGTTTTAGTCCTATTTAAACACTGTGTAAAAGGCATCAATTTTTCATGGTATGATGCAATATTTTACAATTACAAAAAACAAGTAAGTCTTAAAATAGTAAAAATCTAGGTTAAAGTTCGTAAATAACTGTTTCCCAATAATAGTCAATTGCAACGACAGCGTTTAATGCCACAACAAACTGTTATTCCTGTTATTAGTTCGTCGTTGTAACAAGCGTATCAATAAAACAGATTGCAATTTTCAATACTGTCACGGAATTGCGTAGCGAGGATGGGATGGAATTAGGATAATACAACGAAACAGAATGTGTGAGGTTCGAGTTTTTACTCCGCATTGAAGACTGTGACTTCGAGATGAAGAACAACAATCAAAGGGCTGTTCCTTAGCTTAGAATTTTACTTGTACATATGAAATTTTTGTGTTATGAATATTTACACCATACCCCCCACCTTTTTTCTATTCTCTTGACAAAAGGAAGATGTAAATTTCTCAAAATCAATTCAATGAACGACAAATATCAAAATCACAATCACTTTAAAGAATGGAGATTGTTCAATGTTCATATAAGAGTCCGTATAAACTTCTCTTGTCACTCAAATTAGTTGCTGTTTTTGTTGTTGATTCAAAACGTTAACTAGGTGAAAGAAGTTAAATTGAGTTAATTTTGTTTTGATAAAAACGTTTGTCATTTAAATATTTTTTTTAAAATCATCTTTTACTTAATAAAAATTCAGCGTACTCCAGCAAAGTTTCGTTTTGCTGCTGGATAGATTAGCTTCTTATTTGATGAATTGCTTGTAGGGATCTTAAAACCAGCTACATAGTAAACATTGCTATAGAAATTGCTACATGTACAAACCTTCTGTTGTAAGGTAGAAAAATATATTCAATAACCTGCTTTTGTTGTGTCTTTTTAAATTATATAATAATTTTAAATTATTATAATTTATTGTTAATATTTTCCAGTGAAATTGCCTTCAAAATATCACATTTGATGCTCTTTGGATCTTTACTGATTTCTTTCTTTCTACCTTCTCGGCCATTTTGCAAATTTTTGAACAGAACATTCTTATGTGTTGGACCGCATGATGTTGGTCCTGGAGTAATGCCTTGCGCAAATGGCTAATGCCTATCCACCGCACCACAATATTAACAAATACAGCTGCAATTATCCACAGGTGGTATCGTGAGATTGCTGCAGCACCGATGTTTCTGCTGTGTTGAGCCTGTGATGCAATCCTTTATATCCTACTTGTTTCACAGTCAGAGGTCCACGAAACGATGAGTGGTACATTGTATCGCTTTCAGATGGCATTTCTTTATTTAAATCAATGTGTGGGGAGAGTCCACACTTACGTTATTATTCCTCTGGTTTTTTACGTGTTTTTAGACTTCTCCCATTTTCAGTTAGGTGTCTTGTCTTTATCACAGTATATGTAATCCATGTTTTATGATTTTCTCCAGTTGGTGTGGAAGTCTTGTTAGGGATATTTTACAAAACGAACGTAACTCACTTACGTATAAGTAAGAATACTTTTATAAAGGTAAAGAACTTAAAGTAAGCAATCAATGTTTATATATTTTCCGTGTTTTGGGAAATGTGTTATGGCAGTACGCAAATCATTACAACGGGTCATTTAAAGCACATTTTTTATTAATAAAAATCAGTAAGTTTTGAGTAATTTATAGTCGACATGCAGAAACTAGTGTTCTGCCTGAGCGTATGCGTACCCCCGTAGAACTGGTATTAATACTGTGAGAAGAGCTCACTACATGTATCTATACCCCCATATTACTACAAACATGTAACATTCATATCTTTGGCATATATTTTCAAAACGAAAAACTTGATAATTTGCATAAGTCCTAATATTCATATCTTCAGCATGAATTGCGCAAAAATTTCTCACCACATGGATATCTCCTTAATGTAATCTAACAATCAACCAAGTTTGATCAACATCCAGCAAGGAGTTTAGGAGGAGTTGCGGACAACGTATTGCCCCGTATAGGGGTGAAAAATTTGTAAGTCCAAATATCAATATCTTTTGCAAAAACTGTTGAAATTTAAATTCCTTATTACTGAATATCTCCATTATGTAATAGAACAATCCATTCATATAAAAATACGGGATGTGACATGATTGTCCACGAGACAGCCGCCCATCAAATGACAATAGAATTTAATCTACTACAGGTCCCATTACGGCCTTAACAACGCACCAGAGTCCATACCATAACGGAAGCTGTAAAGGTGACGAAATACAAAATGTTAACAAATAACAATAAATAACTAATTAAACAACGCCAGCCACTTGACTACAGGTTCCTGGCTTGGGAGAGGCACATAGGTAAATGACGAGGTTTAACCAGTTTGTGAACATTCAACCCTCCCCCGTTAACCTGTGGAATGAGTGACAAAACATGAAACAGATAGGCTAACAAGACAACCCCAGTTTTGTCCAAATCCGAATGGCGTTTAGATTGAGTTGAAGGCAATGTTTTTCGGTCAGACAAACATACGGACAGACAGGGGGAATAAAATGGTTCAAAACAAATTAAGGGTAGGGCGAGAGAAAGAGTCTGATAATATACGCTTTCAATTGGATCGTGTTTAAGTGATAAAAAATCTGTTACAGAAAAACCTAGGGAAATCAAGTGGTGGAGGTTAATGGGGTTTGACGTTCTAAAACAACACTTCAATGTAGTGTGTCACTGCGTCGAGGACAATGTTAGAAGTTGGTCATTTCTTCATCACTCCACCTTGTACTAAGGTCGAATTTTCCAGTTCGGCAGCACATGTTGCTGGTTTTAGAAGTTGCTGTAGTTGGTGTGGCTGTCAGAGACTTCAATTTCAGGGAAGAATTGGTATTGCCGCAGTGCCTCGAAAACGTGTGGACAGATATGGATCTGGTTTCTCTTGTTTTTGCCAGGAGCGGAGTCTTTTGTTGCCGCTCGTCTTTAGGTCCAGGAAATACTACAACTGAATGGAAAGATCAGACAGCTGGTCGGTAAGCAGGCTAAGTAACGGTGGTGGAAGATTGGTTGTAGTTATATTTTTGTCCAGGTTTAACATGTATACATATATAGCTTGATTGACAAACAGAATGAATAAGACTAGGCTGTAGATGGTTATTAGCATACTACACAGCAACTTAACGGATTGGAACTTTATTTGCTATGAATTGTTAATGTACCTGACTTTTTCTGCTATGAAAATCAAACATTTAACTGCAGCTTGCTTCTTATATGTTATATGTTCAAACAAATGCTTTTGTATCAGGTCATTAAGTACAAATGATTTGGAAACTTACAAAAAGCTACTAATTTGCAAAAAACTGTAAATTGTAATGCATTTTGGAACAAATTCAAAATATTAAACTTTCAAGAACAGTGACCTTAGAAATATAAGCTAGTCGACTTAGAACATCATGTTTTGATTATACATGTTTGAGTTTTTTGTTTTTTGAACATGGTACGATATTCAGATTAAACCAAGAATAGCCTAATAGTGACGACATAAAAACAGCTTCTGAGTAACATTTATCTTTAAACAACGATTTATCCCGATAAGTACGTTATGAACATACCTCATCTGTGATAATATGTTTCAAATAATTTTTGGTAAGGAAATCCTTAATTAGATACTCTCGTATAAAAAATTTCTCTTAAAACATCGCTGCATACACGAGCAAAACGGACAAGTATAGAACCTTGTAAATTTGAAAAAAAAACCATAAGAACAGTTGTTTTGTTCATTATTGCTAGTCCTATCTAGCTATAGAATTATCATCTAATTTATGTATGCCTTTTTCAGCAAAAATCCCTAGTTGTTCAGAGCTTTTAAATCTTCGTATATGTGACAGGTCGATCGATAACTGGCATTTTTGTATTCATCCGCCATCTCATTGCAATACATCATTATCTTGTCGTTACTAAAAGTTGTTGTGAATTCACACTCAGTTGTGGTTTCATCTTTAATAAGGTTTGATCTACAAAGAATACACAACGTACAAGCCAAAACGTAAAACCATATTGTATCTTCTTGTTAAAAAAGACACTGTTCTTAATTAAACATTGCAAATATTTGAAAATAGGTCATGTTGACATTTGAATTCTTGACGAAGGAAATTTTAAATAGGTTCAATATAACGTCAGTTTTGATTTTCATAGTTGTTAAAAAAAACTGATGTCTGAGAACACCGTTTTGATAACACTGGTACAATATAATTGAAATTGCCCTTAAGAAAACTGGAAAACTGGTCACATAGATTGTAAACATCGATCATATAAAATCTTCAACGTCTCAAAGGAGAACATTTAAGCATCAAAAAGGACTTAATTAAATTCACACCTTTAACAATTGCTGTTAATCACTACACAAAATCATCGCTGTTGCTGTAAAAATACATCTTACAAAATATCGGCTTACTTCAGAAAATCGTAGCATTTCAAAAGATGCCTTCGATTTCGTAGCATAGATGATTTTTTTTCCTGAAAATATTTCGATGTAGTGTTTGTCTTCATCTTATCTACCGCAGTGTACTGAGTGTGTTGCGAAAAATCTCTGTCTTTACACACGTCTCAAACACATAACTATAATACACCAAGCGAAATTTGCCACAACGTAAGTTAAATGTTATCGAAAGTTCAGCTACAAAGTATGTCATGTTATATATCGTTGGAATTCTAATGTTTTGCCGCAACTCATTGTGCAATTAGAATTTTAGTTTTCCTCAGCACAAAACAATTTCCCATTACCCCTCTATGTTAAATTTTTGACATTGAAAAAATTGTCTCAAAATGGCATGTTTTCATGGAGAAATATTCCGCTTCAGTGTTATAACCAAAATATAATTAAACTATATTCTTAAAATTTCATCTTTTATCTGTCATAAAACCACAAAAAATAAAAATTTTATCATGTCTTGTTACCCACAGCTATTGGTTAATTGCACCATCAAAATGAAGTAAATTTACAAAGTCGAAAAAATAAACATTACACCCTATGGGGAAATTTTTCATTTCATGTTTGAATGAATTTTTAGCTACAGCTTCAGCTGCGGCAAAAATTTAGAATTCCAACGATAAATAACATCATATGTTTCATTGTAAAACTTTTGATACAGGTTCACTTTTGTTGTGGCAAATTTCGTTTGGTGTACTATAGTGCTTGATATTATTATTGTAATGTAATAACATTTCCAGTCTTGAAAATATTATTGTTATTGTAAATCATCAGTATAAGATAAACACGAAACGTGTAACCGGTAGGTTGAGTCTCGTTGCCATTTTCTTTATTCTTGGTAGACCAAGGGGGAAACAAAAACATCTGCATGATTTCACAGGAATTTTCAACACGAATAAACACACAATAGTAATAAAACTAGAAATAAGGTTTGATCATTTATTATCTCTAAAATAAGGTTTGATCATTTATTATCTCCAAGACAAGACTTCAAGTGGTTAGTTCCTTACGGACTTATATGTGGGTCGATCATAAAAACCTCCGTTCTCAAGCTGAAAACTACTCCCTGACTTATACTGGGATCCACTTTCATGCGAGTATTTACGGTAATTTATGAGATACTCCAATGTGTTTACCTTAAATAGTAGATGTACACCAAAATAAAACTTGAGCTGTATTTAAAGGTTCACAGCATTCTTAAGTCTGAAAAGCTTTGGTTAAAACACACTTTTAATTTCATCCAGAAAGGAGCCTTAATTCACAAATACTAAATGTAAAATACACTATAATAATGCTTGACTGGTGTTTTACAATACACATCCATGTGTTTTTTTAAAAGATTTAGCTGGGCATTACTTTACCATCCAGAAAACAAAACAGCTATTTGTTTAACTTTGACAAGATTTAGCTGACCATTAGTTAAGCACCAGGAAACCTGAAGTGTCACAAATAGATGAGTGGACTCTAAACATTCTATTGTTTAAAATGCCCCCAGTAAATGTTTTTAATTATCTAAGTAGAACATCAGACAAAGAGGTCATCACTTACTGGTAAGAATTGGATCTCTTGCTCATCACCTGTTCTATTGGTTTTACCACTGTTTTTTCACTAAGACAGGATTGATAATTCTTTTCATAAATAATAAACTCAATTTGTTCAAATCCAAAATTTAAAAGATGAAAATTGAGAATGTTTATTTTTTCCACTGGTCAAAGCAGTCAGTGATAATCAGGGAGTCAATTTAATGTTGTGAGGATTATATCATTCCTGGTTTTTAAATTTTTAGAACTTACTTGTTGGCATGGCGATGAAGATGTCTTTTATACCCAGTATCTTTAAGAATTGTTTCTGGGTCAATGTCAAATTTGGCCATGGCAATTTCATGGTCAGACTCCTTTTGATCTTTCTTATTCTTGTTTTTTCCTTTTCTTCCTCGTGGAACAGGAGCAGATAAACCTGTATATCATTAACAGTGTACATTATTAGCTTATTTTTTACAGTGCTAATAAAGAAAGCATGCAGAATTTCATTTATAGGTATAATTTGGAAAAAAATAAATAAAAACTTTTTTTAAGGAAAAACTCAACAAAGAATAAAACTCTAAAAAAATTTTTACAGCTTTACAATGAAGATGCATCTTGTATAAAACACAAAGTGAATTATGAGTTAAGAATATGCTTAAGTTACCCTTTGGGTAAATATTTAACTGTATTAAAACTAACCAGAATGATTCTTTAATGAGCCATCATTAGCAGGAGATATCAAATCCCATATGAATTCTTTTATCTTTTCATCTCCTTTGTAAACTTTCAGGGAGTACATTAGCTGAAACAAATCAAGAAAACATTTAGCATTTAAGATAATATATTTGCAGTTTACATTCTAGAAGAAAAGCTAATAACAATATACAACTTGCTTGCTTGTTCTTTGGAGGTTTTATATCATGTGTAGTAATAAACAGTTTTGTTTATTGGCCTAATTTATTTCCAACTTACCAGAGCTCTAGATATTGTTTCAACATCTTTGGCTGTTAATGTTCTCTTGAAGCGGCCATGACTAATGATATCTGACCATCTTCCCCAGCTGAAAATCAAAACAAACAATTGTTATGTGATATGTTCCACTATTTCAATCAAAAAGAAAATAATATTAAATATTCATTCTTAATCAAATATGTTAGCAACACAATTTTACACTTTTATCTTTGGGATATGAACATAAAATAACGTACCCAAAAACCAAGAGATTTTTCTCCACTTTGAAACATTCTGATCTAGAGTACAGTTCACCCATGGCCCCTCCAGCATCAAAGTCATCATCAGAACCTCTCCTACCCCTTCTTCCTTTCTTTCCTTTCCTCCCTCGACCACGCCCTCTTCCACCAAGTTCATCTTCCTCTTCACCACCTTCCTCATCTGTAGAGGATTCCAACTCAGACATGTCCATTGCACCATCATCGTTTCCATAGCGAGCAGTCTGTTTCCTCATTCTTGGTTCCTCAACAATGAGCTCATTCTGATAAAATTCAAAAGTAAATGATGAATATTTGGACCCATATTTTCTACATCAATAAGTAAGGTGCAACCTTAAGAAAGCAAGTGAATTTGAAATTGTGTTCTCCACATAGCCAGTATTGTCCTTTCTGACCATGCTGTTGACTTTGTATGTAGTCTCGTTCCCAATGAGAATTTCATGTGATTCCACCATACTGACCAAAGTTTATTGGCATCATAGCGAGATATTTAAAAGATTTCATCAAAATTTACTAAATTTCTGCCACAAAGAGACACTTAGCTTGCCTATTACATTTCAGTATCCATATTCAATCAGGTCCACCCATTTATATATTGCAAGAGAAGTTTGAAGAGAGTTACCTGACAACCAACTACTTTCATTTGTGCATCTGATGAGTGGGTAACAATATATAATCCACAAGTCATGTCATTATACAGCAATTTCTCGCTATCATATTTATTTTAACTGAACAACTCTAATAATTTTTTTTTAATATTTTAAATAAAACCACCAAAATTTGACATTTTACTATTTAACATAATTTAATTTCATTAAAAATTCTTATGATGAATATTTTACCTTATCTTGGTCCATATCGACATCAGCTTTCTTAGCCCATTTTTGCCAGAAGTTTGGATCATTAATGTCAATATCACTTCTGTTCTCACTCATGGTGAAACTTGCCTGTTATTAAAAACAATAATGTCTGGGTATTTAATATAAATATATCTCCGAACTTCTAGTTTTTGATCTTTAAAGAGCAAACTGTGATGTCAAAACGTTCAAAATACACCTGTACATTAAAATAATTTGATAAAAATATTGGTTGATGTCTTACAAAAATCTAAATGTGTTCCTGCTTCATAAACCTTAACATATACATTGAAATATGCAAGATTTTTAAAATTCAACCTTTAGGACACAAGATAATATATTTATAAACAATAATCTTCTATGCAAAGTTCAAAATCATTATTCTGAATTTGTTCAACATTTCTAATATACTAGTGCAAGCATAAAGTTCTTACTTTGGCAAAAGTTGATCCTTTTCCTTCTGACTCGATCTGAATGACTTGTGTTCTCCTCTGTAGAATTTGATCAATGTCTTCCTCACAGAAATCATCACCTGCTTTATCGTCCTCCATTAGAGCTCCATAAGCTCCTTTCCTCAGTAATTCTTCTATTTCCTTCTTTGTCATTTGTGCTCTCTAAAATTGTAAATATAATTTTTATTAGTATTTTGATTACAAAATCATTTCATTCCATACATTTTCTAACAACCTATTTTCAGCAAAATCCTCAAAATATCATACTATTACTATAAATATGAAAAACATTTTGCTATATTTCAATAATGTAATAATTGTATGAAACAAGTCTTACATATTAAACATAATCTATAATGGCTGTGTTACCTTTAAAAAAATATGCAATAATGGGTACTTTCTTTTGCACAATTCTTCCCACAAGTCTATAAAACAAAACAACAAGGTTTTACTTACAGGATTAGCTGTCTTTTCTCCTCCCATGGATTGTAATACAGCTTTATCCAGACCAAGTTTCAATGAAGCTCTGTCAAACATTTCTCTCTCATAGGAATTTCTTGTTATCAATCTGTACACTTTCACAGCTTTACTCTGACCAATTCTGTGACATCTGGCCTGAGCCTGAAGCATATAAAAATGTGTATAAATCAAGTTTTAAATCCATAAAAAAACTAACTGACAAACCTTGCTTCATTATAACTGGACAATCAATTTAAAATCTGAGGCATTTACGTTTTTAATTAACCCCAGATCACACTTATACAACAAATTAAACACTTAATGAAAACATAGCGCTCTAGCGCTGAGCAACAGCTCGGCTGATGATGTTTAAAGTGTCCATTTAAAGTTTCAAAATATAAG
>JAULBM010015640.1:0-11527 GCA_032357055.1 Geukensia granosissima | reverse complement strand
AAGATACAAAAAAATGCTTGGAGTAACTTTTTATGCATTTTTCACAAGGAATCAAATGAAAAAAACCCATCAAAATCAGATGACAAATAAAAAAGTTTCGAAAATTTGGGCGTGGCCAATTTTCACCCACTTGCAACTCAAAACGGTAAGAGATGGAGCATGGCGGGAAGTGTCCATTTGATAGATTTTTTACAAGGAACACAATGAAAAAAAAACCATCAAAATTGGATGTAAATTAAAAAAATTACTGAAAAAAAATTTTAAAAACCCCTTTTGGCCCCTCATAAAAAACGGGGGGAGCTGGAACCCCCTAAATCAATCCCACACTGTATCTCATACTAGGAATCAATGTATCAAAATATCAAAAGAAGCGGTTCACCCCATCAAAAGATAAGTCTTGTAAAAAGCTATTTATTTTCAAACTGAGTAGCGAACATCCTTAACAGATATTTATCCATTATTGAAGGCCTTAGGGAAGCCTGTTATGTTTGTAATTTATACAATTTGGACGGCTGTCACATAGACAATGATACATTCTAAGAACTTGCTCCAACTTTGGGTCAAGTTAGAAAGGGTTTCACGAGAGAAAATTTTATTGTTGACTTGGCATGATGGAGCAATTTTGATTAAAAGACAAACTATCAAAAGAAAATTCTTCAACATCTTCTAAGGTAAAAGCCACTATTACATAAAAGTGAAAAATTGTCCCTTTTTACGGAAATCAGTCAGTTATTATGGACCTGCAGTTCATTACATAACTCACTTTACTTTTGCAATAACCAAGACAATATTATTACAGAGATTCTAGGAAGGCAGGACCTGACGTTCATCACAATTCACCTTACATTTAAGCAAGACAAGATGATAGGTAGGCAGGGATTATTAATGATTGTCACATGTCGATAATTACCTTCTTTCAGTGGAACCATCTTCTTCTCTTTAAGGTCAATGCCATTCCTTCCAAAATGAATCTGCAATCCATCTGTGGAGAACCATTTTTTAGGAATTTCTTCATCTATCAACACACTTGCCAAGGTACTCTTCCCGACTTTGCAAGCACCACATAAATAGAAGCAGTTGTCAAAAGCCAGATATACACCTTTAGCAACTAACTTCTTGAAATCATTGGCATTTCCCATTCTTTCAAAAAGAGCAAGGTGTTCTGTAAAAATAACAAAAATAAACATGAAGTTATCATGCTTGGTATACCTGCACTTGTAACAATATTAGAAGTCCCACACTTAAGTCCTTGAAGATGAAATCTGACACCAGTAACAACTTATACTCTATGTCAAGCTTTTCTGGAGTGCGAATTTCAGGCTTTATTAAATTATATGTGCGTTTCCACCTTTGGATTTATTTTAAATCAAAAGAAAGAATTATTCCACGGTTAACGGTTCATGCTTTACACTATGCAAAAGTGGTTTTCATACTATTATCTGCCCCTGAATTTCTTTACGGGGACTTAACGTTGAGGGTTGGCCATCTTTGTTTTTGGCGGAAGCGCTGAAGTTTGACCTAGATAAAGAAATTTGAAAAATTGCGCTCATTTATTTTAATTGGAACCCCTCTTGCGATACATATCAGAAGAATTACTTTTAAAATTCCATTCGGCCCGCCAAAGCATATTTGCAGGTTAATAAATCTTAGCTAAATTACCTAATTATTATAAGAGTTGACAATGTATAGTCCCGGTCTCGCACTAGCACATGCAATTGGCCACTTCCGACAAACAAATGGCTAATTTTTCAATGTAAAATCCCAGTAGAGAATTAAAAACTCGGCGCAGCTTAAAACACATCGCTATTGCTAAAAATTATTATTGCAAGTCACTTGCACTTTTTTCAATCTACAAAATTAACAACATTTTATAAGAATACGGTAGACAGTTTTTCGTATTTACCCATTCCAGCAAACTCTGAAACAGAGTATAGGTGTTTCGCAAGTGCAGCATGATATGACCTCAGCACGTTGACATGTGAAAGGTGAACAAATGAACCTTTGGGTAAATGTGGACACAGTATTTTGTTGGAAACAATAATGTGCTGGACACAGTAAAGAGCTGAACACAGTAAAGTGCTGGACACAGTAAAATGCTAAACACAGTGATATGACTGGCTAAAAGATCATTTTGACTCATATTATCCTCAAAACTGGTGTCACTTTGTTAATTTTTTCATAAGGAATCATTTGGAAAAAAAACCCATGAAAACTGTATTAAAAATTAAAAAATTCATATTATACGAAAATGAATTTCCCTCCCCCTACTACTTTGACCCCTTTTAACTCAAAAACGGCAAAAGATAGCGGAAATCTGTTGACACCAATGAAAGCTCTAATTGAGAGGAATTAAATGCAAAAACCCCCATCAATATCGGATGAAAAATAAAAATTTCACATCTCCTGCAAAATCACATTTTTAAACCCTTTGACCCCTTTAATACAAAAACAGTACATTTGACAAAAAAAATGCTTGGAGTAACTTTTATTGCATTTTTTATTAATTTTTTATTAAGAATCATTTGCAAAAAGACCCATCAAAATCCTATAAAAAATAAAAAAGTTTCAAAAATTATGGCGTTGCCATTTTTTGACCCCTCATATCTCAATAACAGTAAGAGATAGGTCATGACGCTTGTAACTTGGTATGTTGACTTTCTCATGGGAAATACAAAGAAAAAATCCCTATCAAAATTGGACAACAAATAGAGATCTTGCATTCAAATGAGAGAAAAACACCTTTTGGACCGACCCCCGAAAAACGGGTGGGGCCAGATCCCCCAAAATCAATACCAACCTTGGTTTTAAACCAATTATCAATATCAAAAAAATATTAAAAGGATTGGTTAACTAGAACAAAAGTTAACGTGCGGAAACCAATCTGTCCACAGACGCCAACGCCGACAACTACGACGACGACAGCGTCATACCATAATACGACCGTAATTTTTTGTGGACGTGTAATAAAAAGTAAATATTATTCATCAGTTATCATTTTTAAATGCATTTATGCAAAAATATAGTACCTTGGGCAATAATAATACTGAAAAGTTGGGTAAATGGAACTTGCGTAGCATTTTGAAAAAAATCTATATTTCGTAAATCAACCATTTTTCGAAAAATTAGGAAGAAATCTGGATATTATATCTGTTAACGCACCTACTTTATTTCATTTAATCATTTTCTAGGAATTGACACTATTTAAAAACTTATATTAGGCTTCTTTGATATACATTATTGCAGTTTGAATAAATATGATAAAATTTTCTAGGGGTAGGGGTACAATTTTCATAATATTTGGAGCGGAACAACCTTTTAACATATGTTTCTTCTGCTTATAATATGCCTAATAAATAGCACTATTCAAATAAATCGCGTTTATTTTCTAAAAACAACTACTTAATTCGCTGCATTACGAAAATGGAGAAAAACTGAAAAAATCTGAACATTTCTAAAGCCTGATTTTTCATGATTTTTTGGTATCAAAATAACTGAAATAAACAAAAATTAATAAACTTCTATAATTGATTTAATTATATACAAATAATGTATCAAAACTTCATAAAGACTTCAGTACAATAGTTGAAAGGCAAAATATTCGAGTTTTCCGGAAATTTAGGTAAGGGTAGGGATATAATTTTTGCTATAACTTTTTAGATAATCAATAAAGTTTAAAAAGCGGACATATTTTGAAAAGCTCATACATTTATCTTTCCAACAGTACCTGATTTGTATGGTTTTATTATGTTTACAGATCATAAAATGTCCGTAAACTTTAAATTACCTGTGAAACGAAAATAGGCAAAAAGAACATGGTGGGGTAAAAAATACACAGCAAAACCTAAAAGCATCCCAATATTATGCTTGTTAACGTTTAAAATATGAAAAAGGGTGTAAATACGAATAAAAAAAAGTTGGTGAGGATGAGTCCTTGGTCGGGGGGTACACGGTAGTCATTCCTAGCCCGGCGCCTAATATCTAATATATTGTTAAAAGTGGCACAACCAAAAGAAGAGCTTGGTTTGATCTACTACGATATATGTAAATGAGAAACAAGTATCAGGTCTTGTCGTTCAGCAACAAATATATTTTCCTGTGATATTTCGAGTTGATACATGTATACAATAATTCTATTTCTTATCGAACAAACATGACAATAGGCCAAAGTTGTGTTATTTTTGTTTTGCGTCCGCGTGCTAGAAGGTTTTGTTGTTATTGAGTTAAAAAAACACACAAAATTAAATACTATTTCAACAAAGAGTTAAATTTAACTTTATGATAAATTTAGTTTTTTGCACAGGGTTTAACTTAAAGTATTTTTAACCATAAGTTAAAGATGATGAAAAACTGGACCCAAGTGAAGATGTTAACTTGCATGGACACGATACAAATATAATGCATAAATACACTGACTTGACAGCTAATTCTTCTCAGTATCTTCGTAAGTGAACTAAGCAATCACTCCGATAATTTCTTTTCATTTTCATAAGTAAGCAATAATTGAATGAACACATTGTGAGCAAATAATATACAAAAACAAAAGGCTGTACATTTCCATTCACAAACAATAACAGTATAACTTCATCCTTTTATCATCTATACACTCGGACTGGTTTCCGTAACGGTTTGTTCGACTAACGTGACCTAATACTGAAAATTCATTTGTGTAAGTTTGTTCTACGGTAGCTTCCAGCAGTGCTGAACTAGGGGCTACGTCAAGAAGAACCAAATATCGCACTTTCTTATCCTCTTTTGGTTTGACGAAATAGTGCAAAAACTTTTTATCGTCGTTGGCTTCGTTGTGCTTGAGTTGAGAATGAACAACCTTGGCTTCATGTATCTTATTTAGCAGTAATGTAGCACACATTGTTCGATATTTCTTGAGTTGTTCATTTACATGTGAAACAACAAATGAGGCAACAAGTTTAACGTTTGTACTATTAATTGGCACATTTTCGGAAGTATAACAAGCGCAGTTGTGTTCACTTATGTGAGCATCTGCGCACGTCCGTTCCTTCGGAATACTCTTGAAAAGGCTAATTCCGCGAGGAAGAGGGACATCCACTTTTGATTTGCTATACATAAAATTTCCTCGGAATATATCAGCAATTGTTTCATAGAAATCAAACGGCGACGTCAGACGATGTATATTTGTTTTCAAATTGTCGTTAATATGGGGATATTTATGCTTGAGAAAATTCGGAATTACGACGGAAAAGAACGGAAGTCGCTCTTCAATACGACCTATAGGAGTATTTCTAATTTTGTCCACCCTTGATCCATGATCGCTGACGAAAAACAAGACTGATCGCTCCAAGTGACCGTCTGCTTTCAAAAAAGTAAGAAATTCAAGGAAATCATCATCAGCCAATTTAATAAAATTAACATAATCATGGCTAATTTCATTCATCCAAGACATGCCAAATTTTAATTTGTTTCTGTACGTTTTTAAGAATCTTTTAAAATAGTCAAGCTGTATGACGTGTTTCGGACGATCACTATAACATAAGGTGGAGGCTGAACCTAACTTTATTTGTTTATTCTCGAGAAAAAGCAGTGCTTCATTTATTGTTGACTGGTACTTCCTCATTTTATTTATTCCAAGATAAAATGGACGAAAATAATGATCTGTTGGTGTTTGGTTGAACCCAGGGACTGCATAGTTAAATGTAGACAGTCTCGGCCAATCTTCCGCGTACATAGTAACACCCCCATCTTTAGTAAAATTATTCCAAATGAACGGATGATTGTCAAAAAATACATGCGGGTCTACAGGAAATTCATCTGAGTATCCTACAAGTCCAGCTAAAAATGCTACCATATTTGGGAATGTATTCTCTCCGACTTTAGCGTAACCTTGTAAAATATAGGCGTTTAATGTTTCTTCGAGATATTTTAAAGTTTTTGGAAGCTCGCGTATTGCAGCAAGTCTAGACATGCCGTCGATTCCTATGATTAAAACACTTAACCGATTGTCATCTGATGTTACAGACTTGTTAACTTTGTTAATATGGGAGTGTAGCCGTTCATATATCATACGCCCTCCAGTAAAACATTGCACCTTTAAAAAATCTGAATTTATTTTTGTGCTATTCCGGAACCAAGTTGGTTTTCCGAATGTAATTTCATTGTCGTTTTCTATTTCTCTTATTATTTCCTGGTAACTACAGTTAACGGTTGTTGAACTTGTGTGACTGAAGTTGACATGTATGGTTGCGTTATCGTCAATATACACTAATTCTGTATCTTTCGAGCAAACGATTGGATCGGGTTTCCAGTAAAAAGCTAAAATGTCTTTATCAAATGGATCAATTTCCGGAATCATACACTGAGAATGTGTATTTGCATGTGTGTAAACGAAGTGACCAGGTGCTTGAAAGAAAATCAGATAACAAAAATATCCAACTCCTAATGAAATGATAATGAAAAATATTCGTCGTAAAATTATCCCATGTAAACAACATTGTCGTTGTTGCCTTTGTTTCACACCAAGCATGTTAGAATATTGCTGAAGCATGCATTATTTACAAAGCGGCATGCTACAGTACATGCAAATCCCACACCATATATTAGTTGTAGGAAGTAAAAAAATCACCTTGGTCCACGACAGCAAATTGTTCTCTGTTCTGAAAAAATCACATGTTGTATGTAAAATGTCAAGTAAATCTGAAGAAAACTGTTTTGTTTTTGTCAATAAAGTTCAGAGATTGTTTGTCCAATAAACTATATTTTATAATGTTAATAGTCGTCGGTGTATTTTTATGAAACATAATACACAGCAAAATAATAAATTACCATAGAAAAAGCTATGATCGTATTTTGTGTAAAAGTCGATAGGTAATAAACATTATATTAGATCCAGCAATCGAACATAGGTTTCATGTTATACATTTACTTAAACGCATGTGTCGTTCGACCTTTGCGATCATCGTACAAAAATTAAACAGAAGTATATTTACTGTAATCATAAGTTCTTATATCATTCAAACATTCGTTTTTCGGACGGGTGTCTAAATTTTGCTTTTGGAAAACTTTGTAAAGGACTTTCCCTATACTTTTTAACAAGTGTTAATTATTCCATTTGTAGAAGATCATTTTCCAAAAAAAAATCATCATTGTGAAAGAAGAATAGTTTATGCCGGCATATTTGTTGTATGGGCGGCACCAAATAAGGAAACTTAAGTTGTATAGAACCAAAGTAAGCATTTATCATTCCTTACAGTACTTTGTAGTTATTTTCCTTTCTATATCGTTTATGATATTGCAACAGATTTGTTGGCTTTATGTAGAAAATCTTCAGTGTTGGTCAAATTTTGGAAATGATATTGAATTGAATTCCTTCCACATTTTTTAAAAACAGAGGCTATAAAAGGTGACATCTAAATATTTCTCAGCGTAAGTTAAAGTACAAAATCATAACCTTCAATGTTTTGCTAAGAATATATGTAAAAATTGTTATATAATATTTAGATGGATATCAAAGTTATCGTGATAGATAAGGGTGATATGAGTGTCACTCTAGTTAACATCGGATGTGAACTCATTAAGCAATTTTATTTAAAAATGTTATTTGAAGAGATATCTATTTTATGAAGGATTCCACAGAGTACCTCCTGTCCAGTATTTTCTACATTTAGCCTAGCGGTTTTAGAGAAAATTTTTAATTGAAAAAATTGTTTCTAATATATATAAAAATATATCGATAAAAAAACTATGATTGGAAGAGAAAGAATATAACAGGTATGTTTTAAGTAAAAATGCTACATTTTAAAAAAGTCAAATGGTCGATGCTTTTGAACGGATGGAAAACACTCACAGGATCATGTAATTATAAGGAACCTTCCATGAAGTTTCAGCACTTTCAGGCAAAGAAGAATTTTACATGAATTTCAAACGGTTCCCTTGGTAAACTAAGTTTGGCGGTAGCGGCAATCTTAATTCGTCTGTGTCAGGGATGCCAGATGTTATATTTATATAAAACTGGTACCTCGATGCTCACCAGTTTCATTCAAAAGGTGAATTATTTATGACCTAAATTTTATCTAGGTTATAGTGCGGCAGCCATCTTGGTTGGATGGCATGCTGGATATTCAGAAGAGAAACCTGTAATGTTAGCACCACGATTGTTTCACCCATATTGTCACGACTATGGAAAAAACAAACTGGATTTTCCATTTACAAAGTACTCTTAATACCAATTGCATACTACAGTGTTTTAGTTGTAAGATACTACAAACAATAAAACAAGTAGGAAACATGAATAGTGTAATGGACCATTTCAGAAATGCAACGGGATTCTGGAAACGTCATTGTTTCAGGTTGATTTTCATTGGTCAATACGTCATTTACGAGGACGAAGATATTGCGCAATGTGTTTTACGAGGGCGGAAGTTGAATTTCTGAATCGGTCGATTGAGATAAAACAGGTAAAGCAATGTATATGTGCGCAGCATGAAAAAACAACACTTGGTCGCCATTTATGACATGTTTGGTTTAGACTCTTCTCCTGAGAAAGTCTTTTGTATGTTTTTGTTTAATAGGGTCCAAAGTTAGAACTAATTGCTCCACAACTGGAGATATTGGACAATGAATCAGCACTTAAATAACAATGTTTGGTGTCAAAACATTTACTGGTCTAACTGACTTGTTTGTGTGTATTTCCCATAGGTTTCAATGTGTTTCGTGAGAACATGATTTGTCGACCATCTTAATTGGATGGTTAAAATATCGAACAAAATGTTAGAAAATGACAACCAAGTGGTTGTGCCTTCAAAGTTTGGTCAATTAAGTTTGGTCAATTAAATTACTGTGTAGACGAATTTTGGAGGGGTTTGATTTGCATGGTTTTACAGCAATCAATTTTCTGCAATTTGTTTACAGTATATTTATATACTTACCATTAAATTCTTCTACATATTCCTGTGGTTCGTCTGATCTGCAAAACAAAGTATAAATTTCAGCTGTATTGAAATACATTAGTGGTTCTAAAGACAGTCGAAGAGGCCATGCGAAGCCATGTTAAGTTCTGTGAAAGAATAATTGAGTGAAATAAACTGACTTTTATCTTAATGGTAGATCCAGGGACGATAATTGCATTATATCACTATTATAATAATCATCTAATGGTAAATGTACATGAAAAATATAATATGACTTTGATTTATTCCTACTATTAAGGTCCCCACATAATACAATATGACCTTTGTTACTTATCTTTTTCAATATCATTCAGTACATCATTTTAGACTGCTGAACATATCTGGAGGATGTTGGGATAATATAAGCTAATCATTAAAAATATTCTCACTCTGATAAAACTATGTTCGGCTATGGTGGTCATCTTGGTTGGCGGGCGAAAATGTCGGACACAATTTTAGTAAACCAATAGTTTCAAACAGGAAAATTTTCAAATGAATTTCTCAACGGGTCCAATGATAAGTAAATTCGGGTGTGGCAGAGACCTTGGTTGCCTGACATAATTTTTGCACAAAAACGTGTTAAAAGGACCATTCCACCAAATGAATGTTGGGTTACATTTGGCTCAGTAGTTTCAGAAAAGGAGGTGTTTAAAATACCGCCCCTTTTCTTTTTAAGTAGCTGTGGCCATTTAGGAACGTGAGCCGAGTTATTGACACATTTTTGGATGGGAACCACACAAGAAACATTCAAGCAAAGTTTAATTCAAATTGGGTGGGTAGTTTCAGAGGAGAAGATTTTTTTTGTAATTGCATCATGCATGTTGACAGATGACGAAGAACGACGGATAGGCGATGGACGCCAAGTGATGGCAAAGGCCCACATGGCACTTTTGGTCAGGTGAGCTAAAAATGGAAAAGAGGTTAGGTGGTGGTTACGGGTCGGGGTTACGGGTCTAAGATCCAGCGGAAAAATCCTATTATTCTGGTGAAAATGTTATTTTTTAGTCTTTGTTTACACACTCTCTAACCGCTTGGTAATATAAACAGAACTGTCTGTAACTTAAAACTTGGCAAGAAATAACACTACACAAAGGCATTCCTAGTGTTTAGTTTAGTTCATGATTGAAATATACATGTACTTGTCTTTTTGTCGACATCATCGGTTGTATTTAACAAGTATCTATCTTTCTTGTGACTTGACATGATCCAATTTATCGATTTTTTTAATTGACAAGATCCAATTTATCGAATTTAATATATACAAATTATTTCCTTATAATATATAAACATTCATTTTAAATATACAATGACGTTTTAATAACATCAAGTTAAATAGAAGAACAAAGAAAATAGTAATTTACTTTATCAGACCAGGAAAAACTCAATACTTGTACTTCAGACATGGGGAACAATTTTTTACACGGAAATCTTTGTGTAGAAACCGAAAGAAATTTTTTGATGGTGAAACTTTAAAATCGAAAATTTTCATGTTATAAATAAGATAACACAAAATGCTTTCCTTGAGATCATATTTCACAGGGACTTACGTTGGTCTACACTTACCACTTACTACATGTAATCCTTCAATTATATGTATACTTATAAGCGTTCATCATAAAACAGCTAGGTTCTCTATTTCCGCTTCGCACATGTATAAACAAAATAAGTGGATATTAAAGTGCCTTTGTATTCAGCTCAAATAATGTATTCAGCATAACTGTATACCCTGTGTCTGTTTGAAATACCTTTTAAACTGACTTGTGTCTACATGTACTTATCCAGTATGCTTGACTTTCTTACACATGTACCTCTTGACTTGTCATTACTTCCTTTAAACCTTATTTTCAGGGTTTTCCAGTCAACAAAGATTTGTTAGTGATTGGTTTAAAGCAAAATCAAGAGACAAGGCTTCTGTCTCTTGATTTTGCTTCGACCGACCACTATCACGAGTTAGCTTTTTACTTTTGACAGTTTAAACATTACTTATGGTGCATAGTGGACAAACATCTAAAGAGTTAATGTTTAAAACCTGTCCACAAACACGAAAGTAACAAATAAAATCACATTTTGAGACTGACTCTGTACTCCATGACCGTTTATATGTAATATTTACAATTAAGAGATTAAATTTCCAAATAACTCTTCAAAAAAATTAAATTCCACAAACATTGTTTCACGGGCAATGACGGTAAAAATTGTTCACTTATATTGTTATTATTATGCTGAAAAATAATTGTCCAATATTTTATAATGCTAGGGACAGACCATTTCTAGTTATAAAAATTTTATAACAGAAGAGGGCCCGGGAAAGCATAAATATTGAGAACATGTAGGTACTTGACCCCTTTTATCTCAAAACCCATAAATGTTAGAGAAACTAGTTGACATTTATCTGACAGCTTTCATCGTAATGTGTTAAATGAAAAAAAAAATCCATCGAAATCGGAAAAAAAATTTCCTCTATATGTCTGCAAAATTGAACTTTTTAGCCACTTTGAGCCTTCTTATCTATACTCTCTGTCAGGCTTTTGAGGAGTGTGATTTTCGAGCTTTATAAAATTATTTCTGCGTTTCAGCCTTTGTATTTATTTTTAATCAAAAGAAAGAAT
>JAULBM010015629.1:0-11527 GCA_032357055.1 Geukensia granosissima | reverse complement strand
AAATATGACATATTTAAAGCTTAATGTCAAACTTGTCCGTAGTTCACATACCAAAATTTCAAATCTCGTCGTATTTTTAACAAAAAGCGAAATTTAACCCTACTTTAATCGTAAAAAATATTGATTAAAAGTTAGAATTTCCTAATAAAATTTATACCAATGCATTCCTCAAACATTTCTCTTTACAAACGTATACATTTCATAAATGTTCTTTTGTTACATTTCTATCACACCTCGGCACAAATTGACTATGTTTCAACAATGAAATCACTCAAAAATCCAGTCGTGTACAGGTAAAATGGAATGGCGAGGCTCGCGAATTATTGACCCGAGTTACATATCCCTGTGATTTGTTAGTCCCAGCATTTAGTGAGAATGTTCTATTTAATTTATGGTTTTGGGGTGTCTTTGGATCTACTTTCACTTAATTTCCATCTGGCCAGCCTCAATTTTTGGGGCGATATATGGAGCTTCTGCACTTAGTCATTATGAGAACAGATAACGATTGCATCAGCTCTTTTAGGTTTTTTTTAATTCTATTTACATTAAATTAAATCTGTCTTTATAGGATGTTAAGATGAAGAAGATGGCAGAACTCCAGTTGACAGTTGTGACAGATCCACGGAGTAGACAGGCCATCATTAAACAGATTGCACAGTGGGAGGAGAATCTAGAGAAACTATATATAGAACAGTATCGACTGAGATGTTATATATCTACGCTGCAGGGGTCAGAACTGCCTAACCCCAAGGTATTGTACAGAACATTACAAAACATAACTTTGTAATAAAAAAAACAAAGGAACGATCCAAGTATATGGTTAAAATCAATCAGAAGAATGCAATCTTCTGTTCAAAGTCTAAAATAATGTGATCCTGTTGATCTTGTACAAACAAGTGTAAAAAGTTTAGAAATTCCTGTATTTTTCATATAAAACAATCTTTTTTCCCCAAAAATGTTCCAAAAATATTTCAGATCAGACGTTTACCATTGACTCAAAAGTGTCCTCACTTTCTTTTGATTATTTTGAAGTCATGACTTAAACAGGAAATAGATTTGAGGGGAATTCAATAGATAACCAAGTAACTCTTGTGAGTGTAAAATACCTTTATGTAGCAGTATACCTCAGTATCATGTCATTTCACCTAAATATGATACATCCACACCTATTCATTTCCTATATATATTTAAATCATTCTCAGGTAATAACTCTGAAATAATCAATAATTTTTTCAAACTGCTTGCTCATAAGATGTATTGCCCAAAACATTTAAAAAGGTTTTAATGTAAAATAATAAGTTATCTCCCCTGTTAGGATTTTTAAAGTTTATTCTGTGTAAATATTTCTCCCATGAGAAGTCCAAAAATGCAGAAGGAAACCTAAATTTGTACTGAACTTGATATTTTAAATAAAATATCAAATTAAAACAGGCATGCCAAGGTTATATAACCTATGTAATTCTTATACAGACTGCTACTTCACAACGAATGCTGATCTCCATATAAATAAGTTAGTGTACTTTCAAAAAGTATTCATAAGCTTGATACTTTATCTGACATGAGGTAAGGCTACACACACCTTTAAACAAGTGTATCATCATTCATGTTACAATAACTATTAAATGTTTATATAATTATCCAAAAAAGTTTTTTCTAGAGATCGTTATGAGATTTTGTGAGGTTGAAAAAGTGGGGATAAAAATGATCAAAAATAATTTTTGACATCAAAATCTAATGGATCCTTTAAAGAATAACCTAATGAGTTTCTTCTCTTGGTTTTATAGAAATTGATGGTCATACATGAAAAAAAAATGGAAAATTAACTTTTTCACAGGAATTTCATTTGGTCCTTACCGTGTGTAAATCGTAGTAAAAATTACCTGAGCAATTTTCTTGAGAATTACGACGAGTTTTGAAGTCCCCAGACAAAGTTACAGACTAAAACATATGACAAAACATATGCGCTAATCAAAACTTTAACTGAGATATTTTAAACTGAGAAATTTGACGAAAACACTAAAAAAGCTTCTCCTAGCTTTCACACCCGAAATTCCATTCATAAAATGATAATGAATCCGTCCATAATGTTTTGGCCAGTAAGTTAACTCCTTATTTGCATATAAATGTTGACCTATAGCAATGGAAAAAACAAAAACAAAACATTTTATATAAGAAATTTTACTGCACAGAATCGATTAAAACTTTATTCGAAGAAAAGGCCAATAGAATTTCGGTGATTTGCTTATAATTATCAACTGCATAACTGATAAGTAAAGTAACTTTCCTTTTCCAAACAAAAGCTTGCGCAATTAATATGAACACTAACATATTCGCCCCATCCCATGCAAAAGTTATAGGGGAAATTTTCGAAATTCAGGGCTAATATACCATACAAGAAGTTGAAATTAACAAATACTAGTATATAAATTTGTTTATTGATTATCACAAATCAGTAGAAACCATTTTTGTACAATTGACCAGTCCAGTTGGTAGGGGAAAACCACGTAGGGAGATTTTAACACGTTTTATCACCAATTTTCTGTAAAACGATCATGATATTTTACATGCAATTTGTTTAAGTCTATTAAGAATTTCAACATCTCAATGTCCAGTGCTTAATTTCCGTTCAAAATGCTATAATAAATTGTATACAAAGTTTGGCCTCCAAAAGTTGATATAAAAATGGATTTTGACCCTAAAGTACTGCAAAGTTTCGTGCAGTATAATGTCAAAATATGTGTAGAATTGTGGAAACATTATTCCTTCTTAAGTGTCATAAATTATGAGGACAACCATCCATTTATTCAGTTGTAATAGTTGCAAAAGTGGAAGGTGGTATATGAAACATCGAATTCCCTCACAAAATCTTGATACGGACTATAACAGTAGACCAATTATTTGTATGATGACTTATCACTTGAAGAAATTCTTATAGTATGTTTTGTATGGTGGATAACTATGATAAGCATTATTGCATCTAATTAACTTCTACAAATTATATTTTATAGAAGCTTATTGTCTTTATAAGCACCAAAGGCAGTGTTCTAATACTTCTTGTCACATTACCGGACAGCAATTGTAACATTTAATTATTAATAAAAATCTTAAGCTGCCGGGCATGGTAGCCTAATTATTGTTGTCATTTCAGCAGGTCCTGAACCCATTTCCATATTTCTGTTACAGTAAACAACCGCGAAGTTTGAAAAGTCAATAGGATTAACCAGTCTATCCTATTGTTCTTTTGATGAATTTATAACCAATTCACATGAAAATTACATCAAGTTCAAGCTTGATATAAAAAAAATAACTTCTGACTTAACAATTTCTGTCAGTCCATTTAGTATCTTTGTATTCCTTTTAATATGTGTTCTTAACACTGAATTTTAGGAGTACAGAAAATGCACTTATAACATATTAGTTGTTTTCAATTTTTCTTTTGTTTACATAGATAAACTTTTATAACAGTTAAATTATAAATTTCATACCATTACTCTCAAGTGATACATGTGTATGGATTCTTAAAGTATCTTATTCATTATTCTAAGAACAGTGCTACAGTTTTATAAAATCTGTCAAAAGAATTATTCAAGAATACTAAGTCTGTGCAGTTTTGATTCTGCGTGTAAAGTTTTTATTGATCAGAAATCTGTGTTTTTGATTTTCCTCTTCCAAATGAGATTTATGAAGTTGACCATTTATAATAACATGTGTTTACGGATTTATAATATACCCGATGTTCCTTCTTATCTGACCAACATGGAATTTCTTATCCTACCAACATTAAATTATAAGAGTTTGTTTTGTTGGGCTTTATGCCACTTCATTATATTCAGCAAAGCTGTTGTTACTTTCATTCATTCAACGTAATTGTTGTATTTTCAATGTTCAGCAAAACTTAACTTAAATTGCTTTCAATATTTAGGAAAACTGTTGTTACTTTCAGCAAATTAATTGATACTTTTAATATACAAGATTACCCATCTTTAATAGATAGGGTGGATTTAAATATCTATGCTATTATGTGCTCTATTCAGCAAATTAAAGCTGCTAGTAGTTTCAATATCTATCTTTGTTTTATGTATATGTACAGTTTTTATCAATAAAACCAGTTTTGTAACTCAATTCAATATGGTAAACTTGTAGCTTCTGAGAAGTACAGAAGATACATTATTCCAATTTTCTTCCATATACAGAAAACTTAGTCACAGACAGGGACATGTGTTTGACACTTCCCCAGTGCAACAAAGTAATCTACAGTTCTCAACTCAATAAAGGGCATGTTCATGGACTGTTTTACATATAAGATCTTTATAAGCATAATTATTATAAAAATAAAGCTTTTCCATACTTTTTAATTATACTGAATGAACAGAGTAGTTAAATGGAATATTGTCTGTCATTTTCTGAATGTCTTCATTAAGACAAACTGCCCAACAGTAATATTTACATATCATTCACACATATATTGTGTATGCTACTGAACTATCAGATCCAGTTTTGCACAAAGAATGAATGGTCAGTGTTGATGTTAAATTGGACCATTTAAATGTGTCATAATTAAAGAAATTTGTTGTGTAATTGCAGTTTACTGCATACCTATTGTGCTGGACTAAGTCCTTTATAAAACATGTCAGTGCTAAAAATTATTCAAGACTGCATTCTTTTCACGGGTTTGCATACGAACCCGGCCTACAATTATAATAGTTTTAAAAAATCGAAATGCAAATGCTACCTCGTTTACTCGTGCAGTGAACTTGCTGCATTTAATCAGCAATGATAAATTTGTACCATTTTGTACCATTTTGTACTGACATCATTCCAAAGACAAATGTACTTCGAACATATATTTTCAGTGTTTTCACCTTACTATATAAAATGCGTCACACTTTAATGTGACCTTTCAAAACAATTGCCCGCTGTTAATAAAGCCTTCATAGGCTTGATTTTTCAAAATATATTTGTAAAACATTGAATTTTTTCTCAGAATGAGACGGAAAACTAAATTTATTTAATGTAATTTCGCTATCTGCTCATCGCGGTTACCTGTGCAAAGGTAAAGCATGTGGTCCTAATTAACGACCTTTCTGTCTTTTAATATAACATTCGAAATCGTTTTATCTGGACAACGTCTCAGATATTGAAGAGTATTATACAAATTATATCTTTTTATCCGGACGACATCTCAGATATTAAGAGTATAAAAATACTCAGTAAATTTTTGTTCAACTGAACAACGTTCAGTCGTTTCCAGCTTTTAATGCCTGGCAGCTCGAAAAGAACTAATGACAATTACAGGTGCGCACATGGTATTTATATGACATGGTCACATGGTCATTTTGACCTTATTTTGACCTCTTTAAAGCTCAAGTTATGCCTGGCTTCATGCGGAAGGAATATGCTATATGATATCTTCTGCCGAAGGCGTAATGCATTAGAATTACAATAAATTTTGCAGAAAATGTGTCCACACTTGCTTTTTCCTTTCTCAAAGCACAATGTCAAAACCAGTCTCCTACAATGGAGAAATGTCATTTACTTGCAGCATTTTCTTTAAAATGTAAGATTTTACCAACAACCTGACTATTGTTGTCCTACATTATAAACAGCAATGAGTGATGTTATTACAAACAAATACAATAATTAATGTATATTTTATATGAAACCATTTGGTACTTTGGTGGCCTTTTACAGCTTTCATTATGGTATGGACTCTTGTTCATTATTGAAGGCCATAATTGGACCTGTATAAGTTTAATTTGGACTATTATTTGGTGGATGACTGTCTCATGGACAATCCTGCCACAACAAAATGTTTAAACAATAATCCTAAGTCATGTCAGGCATCTGATTTTCATGAAAAAAAAATTACCAAACATCTGTAAAAAATTCATAGTTTCTTTTGATTATTTACCAAAATTTCAAGAAAAAATTAAGTTTTTTGATAATGTTTGACATCACTATTCACTGTATCAACTTTTCAGAATTATTTTCCTCTCATGATGTTATGAAAAATATCAATTTTGGAACAGTTTAAATTAGTTCAATTATAACAAGAAACTATGGATATTTCAACATAATTGGATCAGAAATGACCTCAGGAGAGGTTTTTAAAACAAAGAGAAAATGTGTCCATGGGACAGAGATGCAGGAACTCCTGCAAACAGGAAGAAGACCTGAAAACAGGAGAAAGCACAACTCCCCCTGAAAATTCTTTAGAACAAATATCATATCAATCGAACTTAAACAAGCTCAAGAAATCTTTGATGAAACCTGTCGCCTTAATAAGGGGGGAGGGCAATAAAAAGGTTTACTTTGCAATTGTATCTTTAGGTAAGGAGATCTGTAAATGTCTATATGATCCAGCACTGTACCTTAGGTTGTAGGTTTTAATTGTATAATTGTTTCCAGAAAAAAATCTTGCTATTTATTCAATTAGTTCTTGTGATGTAGCTTGGAAAGCCTAAATGCAAACAAAATTGATACCTATTTTTGTACACACATGTTGCAGTCAGCAACAAATCACAGCATTCATCATATTTTCAAATTCTTCAAATTTGCAAAGTTATTTTACTTACTCAAGAAAGTAGTTTTTAGCATGTGTTTTTTTAGGTTGGGTTGTACTGGGACCAATAATTACATTATTTTTCCATTGTGGGTACTGATTCAACACTGTGTGAAGCTTCATGTAATCCTTGGCTCGTTGAGATGCAGAGATTGAATAGCCTATCTTATGCTTGTAGGCATTAGGTTCTGAAATAATATAACTCAAATTTCAGTGTTTTTATGAAGAGCTGGAAGCTGGCAAATTATGCCAGGTATTGCCATAATTTTTCTGGCTATTTCACTTTTGGACCACAAAAAATATAAAGGTTCATGTACATGTGTATATATTTTTTTTTCATCTATTCCAATAAAATTTCCTACTATTCAAAAATCTACTGAAACTTTTGTGGCTGTTTGAATATTGTTTATTAAAGGCCTTTATAGGCAATCTACTATTTACTTAATTATGTGTGGTTTGGTAATCTAGAAAATAAAAGAATATATTGCAAACCAATATACAGGTAGAAAGTGTCATTTTGGACAGGCCCTTCAAACAATCCTGTTGAATTTTTCTTCAACAGTTCACAGTTGAAACATTATGCAATAAAATCAGTGAACACTAAATGCCTTTCCCTTTGATATAAATTGCTTACATTGCATATCTCATAGACACTGGTTACATACAATGTTTTGGCTGCTTCTTTAATTGCAGACTTATTCCTTTACTGTTATGAATCCCAGTTTATAACCAAAAATCCACAATGATCCTTCTAACTCTGACTTAATAGATAAATCAAATAATGCTTACTACTAGGCCTTTGTTTGCCATTCCCCTACCTATCCATCTAAATAGTCCCTACCCAAAAAATATACTGGTTTTTTAAACAAAATTTTAGTTTTTTTTTAGTTTATTTTATATTTTGTTGATTTAAAACTAATTCCTCACCAATTAAGTAATTATGGTGTATTTAGATTGTCCTTGAAAAATAAATCATCCCTACACTTTGACCCACATTTTAAGATCACAAGTAGAAGAACAGTTAACAAACATATCATGTAAGGTCCTATCTTGACAATATCTTTACAGTTTATAACCCAGACTTCTCCAAATATGTTTGGATTGACGTCTTAGCTTAACAGAACCAGATTTGTTATCAACTGTGTTTGGATTTTGAATGAGCTGTCAGAAACAGCAAATATTTTTTCAAGGTCAGAACATCTTGTTTTTTCATTTGTATTGTCTATGTACCTTGGTTTTTAAAGTTTTGTTTTTATGTCATTTTGCCACACTTCTGTGCCAGGTTAGATGAAGGGTTGAGAACTCACAAACATGTTGATCACTGCCACATACTTTATATGCCTGTCCCAAGCAAGGAACCAGTATTCCATTGGATGTCATTGTTTTTATGTGCAATGGCTATTTTAATGTAGCAACCTTTAAGATGTTTTGTTGGAACATTTTCAATTTGCTTATGTCCTTTATTTCAACAGCTTAACACTAGTCATAATTGTTATTACCCTTAGTTTACAGTCTAATTTTTTCAGGTTTTTTAATCACAAAACAAGTTCTATGCCTGACCCACTTGCATGTTAACAAATAGCATGGACTAATCATTTCCTTTGGATACATATATTTGTGATTCAACCACAAAATATTGGACTAAATCAATCATTTTTGTCTTCATTTCTACTTTACATACCATTGCCCAACTCCCATCCTGCGATTTTATAACGTTTCTGTGATGTGTAGTCCATCAATAGTTTGGCATTATCTGGTAACCACTGTCCATTCTGTCTCAACAGAGAGTTCAGATCAAATATAATATCCCATCCAACTCTTTCAACAAAAACGTTCACTTCATCCCACTGTCTGGCTGTAAATTTGAAAACTTCAATTTAAAGTTTTATTCAGATGTGTTTGCTCAAAAAAAATAATTTTGTTTCTGTTCACTTAATTTTAAAAGTAAAGGAACAAGTTAATTTGTATAGAAAGACAAGGATAGGAATCACAGGATAAAGGGCAGGTGATTGCATAGCTTGCTTCTCAAGTTTTATAGAATGTACATGTTCTTCATGCCCCATGAAAATCGGTAATTATGCACTGTACAATCCAGAAAAGATGAGGATTGTTTTTTTTTGGAATATATTCCATATTCTTTTAAATATTCATACTCATCTTCCATGTCTTCATTGAATAAATGTAAAACAAGCTATATTGTCTTAAACTAAACTGACAATATTCGAAGTGAAGACAAAATGGGAACTTTTCAAAATCAAATGAATGCTTCCAAAACAATCTTGAATTGCAATGTCAAGAAGGTCTTAGGTCATCAAAAGTAATTGTTGATAAATCCGTGGACTGGCAAAGTAAATTCTTCTCCAATTTAACACCTATATCTTGACTTTAACACAGATCTAACCACTGTCAGCCATGCAAAAAATTTAGGTCAGGAAAATCCAATTGTGAGTGGAAGCTGCATTACTCCATGAGTTTGCATCTACACACCAAATACCATTTGAGGTTGCATGTGGTAACCTCAATTTGACAACAGTTTTCCAAAGCACCTGTAAGACTTACTTCATCCAAGTAAATTCTTCAGAAATGTATGTATCTTATGTGCATGCCAGTCTTAGGACATGAAGGAATGTGAAAAGGTTGACTCAATCTTAACACTTGACAAGTGTGACAAGTTGAGGGATGATCAGACAAAACGCTACATCACAACTTCATTCAGGAGGGGATAATGAAAATATCTTCACTTCAATCACGGTACATATCTCTGAGAGTACTGATCACATTTTTATAACTGATGGATAGGAAATAATTGGGGACTTTTTACAACTGCATTTTGATATAGGAAAATTAGAACCCATGTATATATTGGTCTGATTTTGAAAAATTTATCAATTTGTAAATCTGAAGTTAGTAGTTAAATAATAACTACCTGACATCGTAAAGTTGACAAAGTCTTTCTCGTACAAGTCTGAGAAGTAGATATCTGATTGGTTGTTGGACTGAACATTTTGTTCATCTGGAGAAAACTGCAGGAAATCAGCATAAGATCCTCCTATACGGATATAACATGGGGACAAGGCTTTGGCCAAAGATTCTAACTTTGGGGAGCTGAAATATAAAGATCAGATGACATTTAGTATGTGGATTGTGAGTAGAAGAATATGTTTCCTGGATACAGTTTGTATTGCAAAGAATTTATTGCCAAAGAGAGTTCATACAGGTATTTTTAAAAATTTATTATTAATGTCATTATATGTTCCATTTTTGAAAAGATATATGAATATAAAAATCAAAGAATAATGATAAAAAATTAGAAAGTGTTTTTGTTTTGTCCTTCAATAAGGTCTTTCATCCCCCACTAGTACAATTTTCCAAATTTGCACAATTAAGTGGAAAATTATGATATTCTTCCACAATTTTCAGTACATTATTAAGTGGGTCACAATGGGGTTGAAGCCTAATGCATGAGTCAGGTTGATGCAGCTATTAAATGTGAATGCCCAGTGTCTTAACAAAGTCTTCATTGATTTGTGAATAAAACATTTTAACAAGATTAGTGAAAAAATACTTTCACAGTCTTTCTAAAACATTCTCAATAGTAAAAACTTGAAAGCCCCAAATTACATGTATAAGTGTGATACATAAAAGGAGTCCTCCCATTATATGCCTCTAGTTCAGTCATATATTACTATATTATGTCTATAAGGTAAAAATACACAAAGTAAGAAAACCATGCACTCATTACTGACAAGACCAAAAATTTGCTAAAAATTGCTGGTTTCATTGACTTAAATTGATGAAAAATTCATTTGACCAAAATCAGCACATAAAATAACGAGTACTAATTTCTAATGGGAACAGTATAGATTATGATTAAATTTTCATTCAATTATTTAAATCAGGCAGTTTCAGTTGTATTTAATTTAATTTTTGAGACAAAGTCTGGCGCTTAAAATGATAAAGTAACTCCTAATATATCGTCTGAGTTTGGTATACAAATGTATGTGACTACTTAACAAGTCTATGCAATATTGTATAAATGATACCTTGATATGCATTTCAATACTATTAATTACTCTGTTCTAATTACTGACCTGAAGTTCAGTTTGGCCCAATTAAGTCTGATCTGTCCAGTATATATAGTGATACAATATTTCTCAGTTCTAATTACTAACCTAAGTTCAGTTTGGCAAAATTATGTCTGATCTGTTCAGTATATATAAAGATACAATATTACTCAGTTCTAATTACTAACCTAAGTTCATTTTGGCAAAATTATGTCTGATCTGTCCAGTATATATAGTGATACAATATTACTCAGTTCTTATTACTAACCTGAAGTTCAGTTTGGCCCAATTATATCTGATCTGTCCAGTATCTATGGCAATGCTAAGAAACTTATCTGATATAATTTGGGCAACTTTGTATGTTGAAATTTCCAGATTTGTCACTTGTGCATCTATATAAAATACTAGTACTGAAATCAGGAGGCATACAATCCTTCCAGTGTGCATTGTTTTATGGATAAAGTGTACACATTTTTTTCTATGCCTGCTGTATCTTCATTCTGTAAGTAAACAGTGATTTCCTTTTAAAAACATGAACTGGTTTTCAAATTCTTTTTGTATTTTAAAAAAAAAAACTAACACTGTTAACTTCAAAAGTTTAATTTGATCTCAGCTTAATACTGTTTCCGAAAAACAAAAACTTTAAAGTAACTTTCTGGAAAAAGTATATTTTAAATTTTATGTCTTCATATGTCATGTACAAATACAAATAATTTATTAGCACAAATTCACCAATAACATGTGGTTATGGCCCATGACAAATTGATATCTATTGTGAACATACAGATATAATGAAACAACTGTTACATAGCAAAGTATAAATAATACATTATTATTGTAGGAGACAATCCCTAGTTTTAAAGCAATTTATTATAAATGAGGAGGACATTCTTAAAATAAT
>JAULBM010015607.1:0-11528 GCA_032357055.1 Geukensia granosissima | reverse complement strand
GAGCTCATCGTTTTGGTCAGACCAAACAAGTGAGAGTCTTCCGTTTGATCACTGAGCATACAGTTGATGAAAGAATTATTGAAAGAGCCGAGATGAAACTGAGGCTTGATAGAATTGTTATCCAGCAAGGTACTTATCCTTTCAACATAGAGTATTAATTGTTTTGTTTGATAGCAGTGTAATATTATATAAACAGCGTAACCAAAAAGTAAATGTGTAGTACTATAGGGTTATTGTACAAATATTAGTGAATGTTTTGCTAAGTAGAATATTGCATGAGGTTGCAGGTACAATTAATGAGATAAAAGTATAATATTTATCAATGTTCATGTAATAGCCAGTTTATTGTGTAGCAAAACCTTTTAAATATTATTTTTCAAAATCACTAACATGACTTCATCAGAGAAATATTGCATGTAAACATTTGGTTATGTTCTATACAATATTCCTTAAAAATAATACTTTATGTTTTCCACTAGTGAAGTGTAGGATAATCTAAACGACACAATTAATGCAGTGTTAACAGAAATTTTATGCTTTGCTTCACACAAAACGAGGTGACTCACAGATATTGGTAAAAAAAAGTCTTAAAAATTTAATTGCACTCACATGCTAATATAATATAACACTTCTCTTAAGGTTCCATTATTTATGTAGGAATTATGCATGTATTCATTGTTAAGTGAAAATCTTTTCTTTCTTACAATACCAAATTTCTAGTTTTTCTTGAACCAGCATAAAAAATTAAGCCTTTCATCATTTTAGTTCATTGGAAATCTGAAAAATTAATTTGTTTTATACTACAAATATGCCTACCTTATATTGAATATATAAAGGTCTTCAACACTGACATTGTTTTGTAGGCAGGCTAGTACAACAGGGAGGGCCCAAGCTGGGCAAAAAAGACATGCTATCAATGATTCAGCATGGTGCTAGACATGTTTGTGCCTCTAAAGAATCGGAGATCACTGACGAAAGTATCGATGAGATATTAGCCAAGGGAGAAACTCGAGTATGTTGTCTAATACCTATTGGTATCAGATTGCTAGTTTTAAGTTGTTTTTCCTTGCTGACATTCACAGAACTAGTGACTCTGTCTGCCTGATTGTCTGTATGACACCCTACACTAACTGAATAATGACTCATTTGATTATACAAATATAGTTAAACTAAGATTGAGTATTTTTTTCTAAACAATCAAGAAATTTTCCCATTAAAGTTAAGAAAATTTAATATTTTCCCTTTCTTCGTCTATCAGAAGAAAGTATTCACATATCTTTTCATTATAGACCATGGAAGTCCAGAGTAAATTTGAGAAGATGGGAGAGAGTAGTCTACAATCATTTTCTATGGAGAACCAAGATTATACAGTGTACAACTTTGAAGGAGAGGACTACCGAAAGAAACAGATTTTAGAACCGGAGGTTGTGTTTGAACCCACTAGGGAGAGAAGAGCAAAGAGAAGTGTTGTTAAAGAGGTTTTTTTATATACAGTCTTTTTTATAAAATCCATAAAATATACTCTTTCTTTTAAATACATACTTAAATGATGATAAACACTAGAACATATACATGAAGATACAATAGGGTGTTTATAGATACATTTACTGACCTTGTATCAAACAAATAAGTGTGCAATCTATTCAGTGCAATGCTTGTTTTAATGTTTGTCAGTTACCTGACATCAGTTGAGGGTTCTCTCAAGGTACTCTGATGCCCTCCTACAATAAAATTTTTTGCATCATTATAACTGGAATATTGTTAAAATTGCCAATCAAAAAAAAATATATATATCATATTTTTCCTATTATAAGATGGTGGGTGCTTTTCTCATTGTAAGTTTTTGAGGGGAAATTAAATAGACCTATATTCCACATAGACTTACATGACTGAAAGTAAAACATATACAGTAATTACATTTATTATTCTTATATGTAATAAATCTTTCCTGAATTTCAGATGTCAGAGGTGACATTGTTTGCTACAAGTTATTCCAGTTTGATCAGAAAGAGGGTAAGTGAGGTCAAAACATTTTGTCAAATTCATAGGAGACTACATTATGTCAGAAACATTTACAATTGTTAAAATAGTCCCCATATACAGTTCATCTTTCTCCATTGAACTCGGTGTTAAAAAAAGCAATATATTAGGATTTGACCTTAACATGTATGGGAAAAAATGCATACCTGGTTTGGAAAGGAAATAATCACAAGTCTTAAATCAGGGCAAAAATGTTGTCATGACTGTAAAGTGACTGTTGCAAAATGTCACAGTTTTTTTCAAAGAAATGTGGTTTCATTTGGTAGGTGTGTGGTTTTCAATTGTCACATTTGAGAAAAAACAAAAAACTCACTTTTGAATATCAGTCCAAATGTACAAAAGAAGATTTATAAGTTAGGAAAATTATAAATTGCAAGAAAGGTCTTAAAACTCATGAAGAAGCACAATGTTGGTGTCAATGATTAACGTAGTAAGGTAACATAATATCGTAACTGGTTCCCTTGCATATTCACCAGCAGTTAGACGCGAGGATTTTGAGTTGTTTGTATATATATGTCTGAATCGTGTGATTGGCCATTTTGTATTAAATATTTTATCGTAAACTCACTCATGATCCAAAAGTTTGTCCTGTGTTTCTGGCGTGTTTTGGGTCAAATGCCTTGAGTCCGCCATCATCAGTTGTCCAATGCATGGCGTTTATTATATGTTATATGTAGTCTATTTATTCAGTGTCAAAGTATTTTTTATTTGGACCATACACCAGTTATCATTTTTCAATAAGTGGCTTTGTCAAAAAATCATTTAAGTTATTCACAGGACCGATCAACTTTGTTTTGCCTTAAATATTGGCAATTCTTTCTTATAAGTTTTAAATTCATTTAAAAGCCAATAAAGGTGTCTTTTTGAATAGTTCGGCACATTCTCTGTTTTGTTGAATCAATTTCCATTGTTTTGCAATAATACGTTTCAATTTTGTTGAAACTGGATTATAGAATGTTAACATTACAATAAAAACATAATAAACATCATGAGTCAGACCACTGATGATGGCGGACTTGGGGCATTTGTACCAAAACACACCAAAAGCTGGGCCAAACAAAACCAGTAGGCTACATGTTCTGGCAGGGATGATCATATATAGTTTGTGGTGGGGTTAAACATGTTTATGAGTGCTCAAACCTCCCCTAACTTGGGACAGTGATGTGACAAAAACGACATACAAACCAACCTCAAAAACTCCATGTACAGTACACAGACAATTACAAAACAACAAGAGTTGACATGATTTCTCTTATAATTAACTTAAAGGTATTTTATCTGTTTCTTGCATGAACTGTTATTTGAAGTATATAAGAAGACTTGTAAATTTATCACTAAGTGTTAAAGCAGATACTCGCATTTGATTGGCCTGTCCTCTGATAAGATAAATTTTGGGACTCTTCTATTGGCGGGTCTGTTAAAGTTTTGCCCTGCCAGATCATCCTTTACTCCAAGCATACATTTCAACAAAAAATAGGCCATACAAAATTTGTGCTTCAACAATATTTCAGTCAAATCGCGGCGGTCAGTTTTACTGGTGGAGGAAGTAGGAGTACCTGGACCACCGACATTGGGCAGGTAACTGAAAAACCTTATCACATGTGATGTGAGTTAAACACAACCGGTTTTTGTATGGTTCTAACCCAGGTGCGAACTCATGCCGTATGGGTGATAGACTACAGTGATCTGTACAGGTAAGTTTAAATCAACTACCTAGACTCAGCCACCCAGGCCCCTTCGCCATATAAAATAATATTAATCATGAGAGAAACACGTTTCACAACTAGTGGAAGCTATATATCACTTATCAACTCTCTTTATTTAATTTCAAAATAATAATAAATTTGCCAGAGACTTGTTTATTTTTTATTTTTTATTTGGAAATTAGATAACTTGAGTTAATAACCTGCAATGTACAGTTCCCACTTGTTTTGACCCCATATATACCAAACACCAAATGTACTAGCTATTTCTTATAACAAGTTCAAAATCGAAACACAATTGATAAGATAGTTGGTTCTCTCAAACTAAGAAACTATCAAAACTTGTCAAATTAGATTTAGCATAAAAATATGACTAAGATAGCTTCTTCCTCCAGAGGAGGCAGGTGTGTTGGAAAAACTAGTGCCATATTCTGAAATTATTATATTAAATCTGAATTTTATTTTTATTTCTGCATAATAATTTTCCTCTACTTTGATTTTTTCTTAATCATAGTTTCCTGTACATTTTGTAGGTGAATGGAAAGTGGCTTTCAGCCTGCCATCTGTATCAGCAAATCTGTATAGAGGAGGCCAGGAAGAAACATCCGCATTACCTTAATATTGTAATAATCAATTTATTTGATCCTTTTTATTTTGTTAAAGTAGTATCAGTATATATTTTCATGTTCCATTTCAACTTATTTGGCCAAAGGCCATGTGAGCTTTTGTCATTACTTAGCGTCTGTTGTCTGTCTGTCCATAAACTTTTACATTTCCATTATCTCTGAAATGGCTAGGCTGAATGGAACCAAACTTTACTTAAAATCTCACAAAGCTGATCAAAAAACTTTGATGCCTTGACAATATTTGTTTCTGATCAGTTGAAATTTTAAAAAATTGAAACTGCTTGCCCAAATATGTTACATGAAGCATCTATGGAATGTCCTTCAAAATTTGCTCATTCCTGATCGGGGAAAAACAAACCTGTCATGGACTATTCTTATTTTTGATTGGCTGAAACATAAAAAGACTTCTCTTCTGAAACTGCTTTGCAAAATGGAAAAATATTTTATAGGAAGCTTCTATGCAAAGTCTTGTACAAAGTTTGCTCATTTTGTGTAGATTGAACAAAAACTTGGCTGCAATAGACTTTTCTCGTTTCTGATTGCCAGGTACATGAAAAAATCCTTTCCTCAGAAAACACTGGGCCAAATGGATTATTTTTTGAAAATGGAGCATCAATGAAGGTCCTGTTTAAAGTTTGCTCATTGAGTTTGGATCATACTGAAAATATGGCTGCTTTTGAGGAATCTTGTTTCTGATTGGCTGAAACATAAAATATTGCCTCCTCTTAAACCACTTGGCCAAATGGAACAATATTTTACAGGAGTCTTCTATTCAAGGTCCTATACAAAATTTGCTTATTTTGTCCTAAATGGACAAAAACATGGCCGCCGTGGACAATTCTTGTTTCTGACTTGCTGATATATTAAAAATAATATTTACAAACAAACATCTATGGGAAATCTTTTATAGTGTCATGACGACTATTGGCCATTTATTGTTTGTTTCTGATTGGACCAATGTCAGGTGAGCAATACAGGCTCGGCATTCTATTAAACCTCTAGTACACTACTGCCTTGGTGGTGTAATGGTTAGTGTGCTCATCTCAAGGGCAGAAGGTCGTGGGTTTAATCCCCTGCTGGTTCAAACCAAAGACATTAAAATTGGTATTTGTTGTTTCTCCACTAAGCACACAGTATTTAGGAGTAAGAGCAAAGACTGAATATGTATGAAAGATTTTCTGCTCTACATTAAGCAACAATCAGTCAATCTATTTTTCAAAAATAATGTGACTTTATGGATATTTTGCAGGTAATTTTGTCATTTTGTTAGTTAGTAAAAGTTCATAAATGTTTTATAAAATGACCTGTGCATTAAAGCTCAAAACGCTGTTTGGATTGTTATATTTACTTCACATGCTGTGTGTTATAATACTGTATAATCACTTATTTTAGTGGGGATAAAATTTCATGGATTAGTTAGAAAACTATTTCGTGGACACAAATATTCATGGAATTCTAATCAGAGAAAATACTTTTTTTCGAGGAGGAAACATGAAATCGAAATCAATCTTTAAAACATAAATCATCAATTGGTTTTAAATCGTATCAAAATGTGTTCCATTGGACAAAGTAAGTGTTGATTTGTAAGTGAGGTCAATCCGGCACCCGCTAATCATGCTAATTGGCTATACATAACATACCTTTTATCTTGTGTCAAAAGATTGTGAAATGGTTTGCTTTCAGGGATAACGGATGCATTGAAGTGTTAATTGACTGCAGTTGACAATGTAAATTACAGTTACATTTAAACAATGCTCTAACATATTAAATACATTATTTTTTAAGCTCAAAATTAATTTACTCTAACACTTTATAAAATAAACACACTGTTATCTTTATCAATTTTAATTGCAATCTTGATATATTTGGTAGAACACATTCACATCAATAATTGCCAAACGGTGTTAAAAATGTTTGAAAGAATGTATAGAAAATTAAAATTAAATTAGTGGGGATTTAATTTCATTGATAACTCTTAACCACGAAATAAACGAAATAAAATCCCCTCGAATATTTCTGCTTTTACAGTAACTTTATTAAAAAAAAAAAAAACAGACTATTTTGAATTCTTAGTATTACTTTATCATGTAAAAAACTTGTACCCCGGTATATTGATTCATATTTTTGTCTTATTATAGTTGAGTTACTTTGATAACATGAATGCTAGAAAGTGGAGGGGAATGTCAAGGGATGAACAAGCTGTATATGAAAGATTGAAGGATGAAGATGAGGAGAGATATGCCAGGGGGTTGGATGTGTTTCAATCCTATAAACAGAAACTATCAAGCTTGATTCAGCAGATTCAAGGCAGACTAGTGAGTACAAAAGTCAGTTAAAATGATAGCATGAATTCAGGTGTCTATAAAAAATGGCTTTTCAGTGGTGAAGGGAGAAATCCAAGTACAACCAAAATTTGGTGGCTTTAACAAATGACTTTTCAGTGGCGGGTAGAGAAATCAAAGTGAAGCCAAATTTTGATTGCTTGAACTCGCATGGCTTCTCTGTGGTGGGTAGAGAAATCAAAGTTCAGCCAAATTTTTGATTGCTTGAACTCAAGTGGCTTTCAGTCGTGAGTACAGAAATCAAAGTACAGCCAAATATTGATTGCTTGAACTCAAGTGGCTTTTCAGTGGTGAGTACAGACAACCAAGTACATCTAAAGTTTGATATCTTGAACTCAATTGGTCTGAACAAAATGGCTTTTCAGTGATGAGTCCAGAATGCCAAGTACAGCCAAATTTTGATTGCTTGAATTCAAGTAGCTTGAACAAAACAGCTTTTCAGTGGTAAGTTCAGAAATCAAAGTACAGCAAACTTTTGATTGCTTAATTCAAGTACCTTGAACAAAATAGCTTTTTAGCTGTGAGTTCAGAAATCTAAGTACAGTCAAACTTTGCTTGAATTCAATTGACTTGAAGGGGCCTGGGTGGCTGAATGGTCTAGGTAGTTGGTTTAAACTTACCTGTACAGATCACTGTAGCCTATACAGCACATGCCTGTGTTTGTACCATACAAAAACAGCTTGCATTTAACTGGCATCACCATGATAAGGTATGTCAGTTACCTGCCCAATGTCTGTGGTTTTCTCTAGGTACTCATGCTTCCTCCACCAGTGAAATTGACTGCCACAATATGACTGAAGTATTGCTGAACAATGCATTAAACCCCAATTAAACAATCAAACAAAATCAATTGGCTGTGAGATGGTGAATACAGAAATCCAAGTACTACCAAACTTTGAAAGCTTGATCTCAAGTTGCTTCAACAAAATGACTTCAGTGGTGAGTACAGAAATCGAAGAACAGCCAAACTTTGATTGCTTGAGCTCAAGTGGATTTAACAAAATGTCAATTCAGTCCATTCAGTGTTTATATATAATGTTCATTAGTACAATCCTCTACAAAATAAAATATACATAAATTAAATTTTAACAACACTCAATGTATGTAATTGTTCATGTGTCCTGGTGATTTCTGGACATTTTGATTTTCTATACATAAACTCATTTGGATGATATATTTTTTGAGGTCTCACATTGAACCATTGCTGTCGATGTCATTTCCATGCATTGGGGATACAAATTGTGCATCTACAACGTATGAGAGATCTCTGATCTCATTTATTATTTTAAATCACACTAATAGATAATAGTAGAGAGGCCAACAATTTTCTGCCCTTGGTTGTTTATTTCAATCAGAATGAATGGATTGATTGCTTAGATGTGATGTTGCTTAATGTCCAGCAGCAAATATCTCATGCATATTCTGGACAAGAGCATATTAATGAATGATGATGAATGAACCCTGCTTTGTACTAGACAGAAACGCTGAGTTGTATTTTTTAATATCCTAGCTCGCAAAAACAATAGTCCCCAAAAAAGGCTACATCTCCAAGACACATTTTTATCACTCTGAGCTGCTCTTACTCCTGAAGGCTGCATGCTTAGTGGGGAAGCAGCAAATGCCAGTTTTAATGTTTAAGGTTTGACTTGGCCAGAGATTGAACTTACAACCTTCTGCACTCAATGTAACTGACTTATTGCATGGAAAACTCCAATGCATTTTTGACTATTTCAATTTGTTTACCTGTTACAGGAAGATGAGAAAAGTGAGTCAATACCTAATTATAGAGTGAAGGATGTCAAACTGACAAACACACTACTGGCTGCTGAAATGACGATTCCAGGGATTAGGGTAAATGTTATTTTCCTGCTACAATTACAATATTATTATTCATTTAAATAATGATACAAACAGCTATGGTAAATGTTAGAACAGCTATCTTTTTACCTGCCTTGAGTACTGTAGAGTTTTATTTTCATATTTACAACATAAATAAATTTAAGAAAAAACATAGATGTGTCGTTAGTCAAATACACAGTTCTGTTAACATCTGACTTAACAGAATTTATATACTCTAATGATTGCAACAAGAAAAGACAATATCAACACCCGACTTAGTTTCACCATACAGTGAATGACAAAGTGATTATAGCTGACTTTTCATCTCAAGTGCTCTGAGGTTATTCATGTGGATATTTCTTCCTCTTAAGGAAATCTTATCATTTGTGTGTATATTTTGATGAATTAAATATGAAAACTGTTACAACATGTATAAGTCATTACTGAATTTGATGTTATCAGTGAATATTAAAAGAAGAGCTTTTAAATTAAGTTTTTCTTCGATGATCAAGAATGCATTTGTGATGTGATCACATGCTATTTTTATATGTCATGCACTTGTAACCATTAACAAGGAGTCAGTCTAGTTATGACCTATGAGATATGGTAAAATAAATCACTCCTTATGAGAATTAGATAAAATGCATTGATCATTAGAGAAACAGTAAATGACACCAATATTATAATAGAACAGGAGCAGAGTTAGTAGTGAATGCTGACACAAACAACTTTATTCTGAGGATGGAAATAACCTTTTGAAACAGGAACCATTTTTTGCTGAAAGTATATTCACGCCTAGATTTTTTTTATGAGAAGTAGTGACTGCTGACACATACATTGTTGTTTTACAGATGAGTGAAGGCAAGGCCAAAAACATCAGCTGCAGATATTACCTTGACAACAGGGTATACTATATTACTGTAATTTGAGAGAAAACTCCACAGTTTTGCTGGCAGGTGTACTATAATGGGTCAAACCAAGACTCAGCATTATAAAACTAAAATGGCTTATCCAACACCATCAAACCTTATATATCAGCACTTTCTTGTTGATATCCCCTTTTAAATTTGCATACCCGGTATTCACTTGGTAATTAAAACAAAAATAAGACCATTCACTTTCAATGGACAGCCTTAATAATCAACCTCCACACAAGGAAACAAGCTCGTAAGCTCGTCAATGTATCCTTGCCATCAACACTTTTCATTTACTGCGGAGTCCTTTTGTGACGTCAATATTGTGAGATATGGAATTATTTTGGTGCCAAAATGACTCAATTTAACAGCTGTAGCTTCAAAAAACTTAGATATGTTTCATAAAGCAACAATTACCAATCCAAATATTAAGATATATCAATTTTTTTTTTTTTTTTGTTCTTAAAATTGAAAAAATATTCGTCCGCGTGGGCATTGATAATGACAAGATTCTTGCCGTTGTGAAAGGGCTGAATGCAGGGTAATTATCCCCAAAGTCTGAAAGCAAAGCTGATATGACCCTGAAACAGAGGATGCCTAAATAATATCACTGTTACAGCTAAAAAATACAGGAAAACATGGTGTTTACATCCTCTGCTTTGAACATTTTTTTCCCAAATTGGGCTTAAAACTTTTTACAGGATATTAAATCTTTCCTTGTATTTTTTATTTCCTACAGGGAAAATCACAAATAATTTGTTCAAGATATTAACTTTAGTGTCGAGGTTTCGACCAACAAGGTCTTCATCAGGAAAATGTCCTTGCACAGATTACATGTTGTTAGCCTTTTGATCATCTACTGCCATTGAAATCCAAATGTAGATGATCAAAAGGCTAACAACATGTAATCTGTGCAAGGACATTTTCCTGATGAAGACCTTGTTGGTTGAAATGTCGACACTATGGTTAATATCTTGAATAAATTATAAAATCTTTCAACAAAAACATATACATGCATATTCATTGCTGATTTGTTTTTTTGCAATTTTAGGTACATAAAAAATACCAAATTCTGCAATTTTTCACCCACATGTTTCTGTACACATCCTGTCAGTAAAAGTACTCATGGAAATGAATTCAGACATATTTTTGTTCCCAAAAAATTAAGCCATCCCTTTGACACAATCAAATTAAAATATAACATTTCCTACAAGATTAAATCAACATGGTGTGACAAGTAAACCATAATCAAAGCAAGATTTTACTGAAGCAGTCAAAATATGGTAAAAAAATTTATCAAATCTTAGGAGAGGCCAATCAAATAAGGGCATAGATTTAACTTCAAATAACAGTTCACAGATGGCAATAGTTAAAGCAGTAAACATGATCCATGGAAAATTGGGCCACATAAAAATTGAAAAGTGCTGAGCTGGCTACTCGTTGCTCTGACAGTTTGGACACAAACCGCCATTCTTTTCCCTGCTGCAGTGTTGAGCAGGGGACATAGAAATATAGGGGCAAGAGGTTTGTAAGTGCTCTTGAAACTGTTATTTGTATTAGGTATGAATAATATTATTATAGAAACTTCATATGGACAGTCTCAGAGGAATTTGAAAATTGGGTTCTGTTTTAAAAATAAAAATGTAGCCTGTTGAAAATCTTTTGCACTGACACAATATTTATATGAAATGCAGAGGACATTGTAACCCTGATCTTTTGTTCACCATTTCATTTTTCCATTTTTTTTTTCAGTCAAATGGTAAATGGAAGTCACCTTGGAATTTTTACTTCCAACAATGTGTGGAAACAGCCAGAAGGAAAAGACCAGAGCTGTTGTTACAGGTTGGTATTTTATAATTTGTGAGCTATGAGCAGATTCAATAGTAATTCACTCTACTTCTACAATACAAAAAATACTTTCATTTTCCTATTGGGTTTAACTTATAAGGTAGGAAGATATTAATCGATTGATTGAAAGGCTGTAAATTATGGAAAGCCGTTGTGGAATTTATTCCCTATTTATTGATATCAATAAATGATTTATTGATATCAATAAATCATTTA
>JAULBM010015577.1:0-11528 GCA_032357055.1 Geukensia granosissima | reverse complement strand
GTATGAATATTTTGTGTGACGTCATCAAGTTGGATTTATCGATGTGTAAACTTTTTGTAACGTCCAATCAAAAAGCAACTTACATCCAGTATTGGAATTATTTACATTTAAATGTCACTACGTTTTGTTTTTTTTTGGGGTCTTTTACCGGAGGGTGTGGGTATGTGACCATTATCAAAGACCTTAGGACAATCTGTAGATGTTTGTCAGATAACATATAGTATGGACCCCGAAAAAGTACTCCGCTGTACTAACAGGTAGTCTTAATTTTTGATTACAGTTTTACTGTTTTGCCCCTATCTGTGCTGCTGAAGTACAAGACAAAAGCTTGTTGTAAGTTGTCTAATTACGGCATTTAACTTCTTTAATTGTCCATATATGTCTGATACGAAACGATACTTAAAATTAGCCCAGGAGAATCGTTCACCTTAAAATCGTCACATTATTTTGTGCAGGTTGGACAGGTACAATATCTTTACAGTTGTACAGAGTGGACAGGGATAATTTCTGTCCAGTTGCATCCTTTTCATCTATCTTTTACTCTTTCTCACCTTATCTAATCTCTTTTAATTCTTATTTTGTGCAGGGTGGACTGGTATAATATCTGTCCAGTTGTGCAGGTTGCACATGTACAATATCTATACAGTTGTGCAGGTTGGATAGGTATAATATCGTTACAGTTGTGCAGGATGGACTGGTACAATATCTGTCCAGTTGCATCCTTTCCATCTACCTTTAAATCTTTCCCAACTTATCTAATCTCTTTTAATTCTTACTTCCCCCTAATTTGCTTCACAATCTGTTTCAGATTTCTACCTTCTAGGTATTATGTTATAGTAGATGTAAATGGCAATCGATAAAAACTTTTGTGAAGTTGTAATTTTTATAATATAAAATCGCAATAGTTATATTTATGATATGCTACTCGATTTTTGTAGATGGATGAGACCGCAAGACTATTAAAAGATTGTCTACTGAAATTAACAAGAACCCAAGACGCTGACTAAGAAATCTACTTTAATATTTAAAACTATAACAAATTCTCTGATTTATTACAAGGACACGTTTGAACTAAATGTTAGAATTCCTGAGCAGATACACTTTAAAGAAATAAAAGCAGGATGTCAAAGTCTTATTGATCATGTAATTTTCATATGTAGAAAATTTCAGTGTATTAAATCGTAATTACATATCAATATTTCATGTTTAACATCTATAAAAGTCCGACACGAACAAAATAACAAGCTTTCCAGAGTCCGATTACATATTTCTATATTTGAAAAAAGTACAAATCTGCTAAAGGAGAAAGTAGGTCGGACACAACATTAATCCATTTCTGAAGAATGTATAACTTTTACAAGGCGTTCTGTTTTCAAAGGAATGTAACATCGGGCAACTTTAATGTACAATCACTTAATTATGCAATCGATAAAGAAAAACTTCTAACAGAATCAACAGCCAGCTTTACTCGAATGAAGTTTTTTGTTAAAATATAATTTTGTAAATTACAGAGCCTCTAATCGAAACTTGCATCATAACAGAATGGATATAAAAATAAAAGTTTGCAAAGGAGTAGGCACGTTAAGGCACATATTTGGCCCTAATTTGAGATTTTATGACACAAATGCTGTTTAAATAACCGTCTTTCATAATTCATACCTTTAACTCATATTATTTTCATGTTTTGGACATTGCAACAGGGCACATTTGACTATTTTAACATGAATGTAATAGTAATACCAACTTTTTAGAATCATTTTGTTCAAAATAGACATGTCCGCACAAAAAACATCACAAAGATGTTTGAACTAAAACATTCCAGTTTATAAAAAATCAGATGAGAAAAAGAAATTTCTCATACCCTTACTCTTTGACCTCGCAGAAATCAGTTAACGCTAAAAAAGCTTAATGTAATTTCTTTTACATTTCTCAAAAGAAATCATTTAGAAAATGGGATCAAAAATAACAAAAAATCTATATCCTGCGATATTGTACTTTGTTTGGTCACTTGGACCCCTTTTCTTCTGAAAGCAATAAGAGACAATGAAAATCAAAAGAAAAGATTCTTTTAATGAGATACAGTAAAGATAAGGATATCGCACTATATCTCACTAAGAAGCTGCCAAAACTTTTAGGGCTCTAAATAATGCATCAAACAACAATTAATTCTTGTGTGGAGCTCTTATTTGTACCGATTAAATGACCAGTGCACATAAACCAAAGAAATCACTGTAAAACTCAAATTATACAGTAAATAATTAACTAATATAGAAAAAGATGACGTGGCATGATTGTCATTGGGACAGCCAATCAAAACGTATAAATTCAAAACATACAGGCTGTCTGTATCATCACATTTTATTTTCGAGTCTTTTATGGCAGACCATATGGTGTGAATGTCTGTCCATTAAAAAGGCCTTAGGCCAACGTGTAGATGTGTAATTAATATTTTGTGATATGAAAATGAAACGATATGGAGTAAATGTCATAGATACTGCACTCCAACAGCGAGAAAAACAGAAATTTACAAATCTAGGGGTTTCACAAGCCTTCATCAAGGATGGAATACCAATTCACAAGGTCTGCAACAAGGGTAGAATACCACTTCTTGTGAAAGCTCTAAATCGCCCAAATAAAAAATTGTGTATGCGTAAAATAAAACTGCTCTTATTTACATGTAACAGAACAATAAACACAAAGACAAACCTACCACCCCAATTCCTTACTTGTGACAGGCACATGAGATATATGTTTGGGTTAAACTAGTGTAGTGGGTACCCAAACCTCCCCAATGAGTGGTCAAAGGGGAAAATTAAATTTTAAAAAAGCAGTAACAGACGAACTAGTTTACAATTCTTGAACACTGTTATACGGTCTATTCAGATAGTGATATATTCACGAACATATTTATGAGTCGAAATATCGTAGATCCATTGTCCTTTGATCTTGATACCGGTAGGTAAAATAGTAGTATAGCGTTCGAGTTGAAAATGTCATTTAACAGGCCATAATTTAAACAACGTTCTGCTTAAAGATGTGCCACAAAAATTTTCATATCTATATCCGTTTGTACCTTTAGTGTAGTGATAGAGTGATCGTATGTCTAACTTGTCTCTGGTAAAAATAAGAAAATCCCAGCCTGATTCCGATTTAATTCTGTACAATAGTCATCACTAATATTATTACATTTGACCTAAATATTGCATGTTTTATATTGAGGAATTACAATAATGCATTGGTAGCTAGCAATAAAGAGTAATCTAATGACTTATAATGGCAGTTCCATATTCCAACAATCAATTTTACAAATTCAATGTCAACAGCACATTCGTCAGTCTAAATGAGTACTCATAAACAAACCATATTATTTCTGAATACTCCATAATTGCAGAAAAATGATTCAATTTAATATAATTAATCGTAATGAATTGGACATTAGCATAGCAAAATTTAAGTAATTTTTATTGGATTTTTGTCAATGTATCACGAGGATGCGACCTAAGGATCGATAGAATCGACAAAATTCGAAAGAAAATCCCGCAAAACGAAGATCATATAGAGACAAATATAAAATATATATTCATGGGTTGACAACAACAAGAGACCCTCTAAACAATAGAGGATGGTTGTCAACCGATGAAACCCGGAACGTTAATTAACAGTTCCTGTGTTATTATGTTTTCATTTCATCTTTATGTGTGGCTGTATCCCGAAGGCACCCATTTTATTGAAATAGGCCGTTCGGTTTCTCCGCCTGAAGGTAAGAAATCCTGCTAAAGGGACGTCCTGTGGTTGGGCGGGATGTATAAATTCTCAACCAACGTCATCCGGAGGCGACTTAAAACAATCGGTCCCGTGTTGGAAGAATGCTACGCCTTCAGCACGTTAAGAAACCTTTGATTCCATTTACCAATTAGGAGAGAGATACGGAATATTTTCGGATTTTGAACTCTTAGGATTTTCAAAATAAAGAGAATTAATGGAACAAAAGTGCATAAGAATGTTAAAGTTGGTTGATATGATGGTTAAATGTGTTTTTTGTTAAGATATGGGTTTTCATATTTCAGTTTTTGGCATTCATACAGCTTGAAATGGGTTCGGAATAAGCCGGTTCTGTACCGGACAGGTTTTAATTTTGTACAATCACACAGCACCTTGCAATTTTCTGTGACAAGAAATTTGCACAATTTGTGAGAAAATGAGCTGAAAAGCCTTTGTTTTTTATTTTATTTATTTAAGCTAGAGTAAGTATCCTTTACAGAAAACTATACAAGATGTGGATTGAAATTTCCTTTCTGACCTTACCGAGATGTTAAAATCTGCTGAGCATTAACCAAAACCTTGTGTTTTAAAGGGAAATGTTAACATTTTGGTTGCTATGGAAACAGATTAATTGCTGTATTTTTTAATAACAACCCATATCCAGCAAATCCATAGGCATGTACATTTGAAATACATATACCTGTATAGACATCAGAGGTTAAGCAAACACAAAAGGAAGCCTAAAACCTGCCTTACATTTTATTTGTCATGCCAAAATTTGGTCCCAAATTTTAATTGGTAAGTGCAACCTTAGTGGAGAAGCAGCAAATACCAATTTTAAAGTCTTTGGTTTGACCCAGCTGAGAATCGAACCCACTAACTTTCTGCACTCGAGGCAAAGAAATACTTTCATAATATGTGTAAAATTAATAATTTGTTGTTTAATAAACTGGTAAATTGATGCATGAAGTTCAAATTCTACATGAGATTTCTACATAAAATTTCTATATGTTAAGTGGCAAATTATTCCATGTTTTTAAAACATTTATTTTAAATCTGAGTAATTCTCCTGTCACAAATGTTTAACATAACAAGAAAGAATTGAAATAAGGGTAAAATTCTAAGCAGATTCATTTAATTAAGTAGGATTCACAGCACACAACCCATAAAATAAAAAAAAAATGAGAGATTTAAAAGGACAAGGTACAATAAAGTAATTTTTGCCCCAAAAATTTTGCTAAAATATCAAAGCATTCCAAGTGAGGTCATATAAGGATAAAATCAAGAAAAAAAATAGGATGTTATAACAAAGCATTTATCTTATAATGAATTCTCTTACAGCACAAATTTTCTTTTTTTCCCATTCATTTAGTTCAAAAACATGATATTTTTCGACAATTTTCAGTACAGGAACAATAGAGCACAGCCGTGTTCAGTCAAGATAATTTTTATATCTTGCAAATAATGTGAAATGAATATAGAGACTGAACAGGAATGTTCCTGTATTTTTTGGGACTGAAAACTGACCTAAAGTGCTAGTTTTATTGAAATTGCTAAAAGTGCTAAAAGTAATTTGACCATAGTGTGTAGGTAATAAGGTTTGATAGGAAAAAAAGTTTTTGATCATGACCAAGTATTCATTTCAGTATTCATATCAGGTTGTTTTTTAGTTGTCATGTTTCAATTTTAATTTTGGGGCCAAAACTTCAATAACTTTTTTGAACGCTTTAAACTTTGCATTATATAAATAAAGCTTATGTTTGGTTGAAATCTGAAATCTTCTACTCTACCCATTTCTAATCTTGTTTCTGCTTCTTGCACATGCAGTTTTATTTGTTCTTCATCTTTAATCTGAAAAAGATAAAAAGTGATAATAAAATCAAATTCAGGTACACAAAAATGAAAAAAAAATGTCAGATGTCAATAATGAAAAAAATATAATGCTCTCTCTTACAACTTAACAAAATTAAGCTACATTTTGATGTTCCATTTAACCTGAATTGACACTGATTTTGACATTAAACTCCATGAGGGATAGAGAGCGTGAACACCTGATCTTACTACTGTTTGTAAAGTAGTTTGTGGAGTCCAAGCCTTTGTCTTTTTTGTTTTCATTTTATCTTTGACTTTGTTTTGAATTTGTCCTGTCTCTTTGGACTAGGCACTTTTGATATCTCATATGGGTATTCTACACTTGCTCCATTACATACACAACTGTATATCAATTTAAAAGCCTTAGTGTCAGGAGGCATGTTTGACATGTGCCCTACACAAGTTTTCAAGATAATATATTGACAATAACAAATCATATAGAACAACTGTTACATTAAAAACTGCCTTCTTTCTTGTTTTAATTAGAAATGTGACCAAAAAGCCAATAGAATTAATGTATTGTCTTGTAAATCGTTCAGATGTATGTACATGTTATACATGCGTAACTTTATATCTTAAAACTGTGACTTACATCTTTGTTTTGTCGAAATAAAGTTCTAGCCTCATTTTGAATATAATGCTGTTCTTTAGTGGAATCTGTTGGGCACGCTGTAAAGTTCTTCCATTGCTTTGCCAATCTTAGTGTTCTTCTATACAAAGAGAGGACTTCTGCTCTTGCAGACATATCTGAAAAATTTCAGTTTTCTTATTAAATAACAATCCTGATATATTATCATCAGTACATTAAAAAATATATTTCTTTACCAAATAATTCTATTTACATGCAAGTTTGTGGTGTCTGTGTTGTATTGTTTGTATTATACATGTTAACAAATTGTACCTTGTAATAGGGAGAGGGCTTATATAGGCTTTGCCTGTTGCCCAATCCCATTCAGTTTATTCTGAATAAATTTTGTTTAAACTTGAAAAAAAAAAAACCCAAAATATAATTTTTAAGTCTGGCCAAGGAATACCATGATTAAGATTTCCAATTAACATGATCAATGTAACATTTGTCAGGTTTTATTAATTTCTGTTATTTTTTACATACCAGTACAGTGCCAGAAGAAACATTTTTACTAAATCTGAAACAGTGGGGACATGCCATAGACTTGGCTAGTGGTGATTTATGTAATTTTTACAAATCTTTTTCTATATAAACACATGCCTAATATCATTAGTGATTGAGTTATTGGAACTCATCAGTTCAATTAAATTGGCATCTGGGTCCCAATACAAATTTTACTGACCAAATAAATTCTTCTATTGTCAAAAAGCAATGTTTAAGGAATATGTACAAAAAAGTTCTCTGAATTTGAATCTTAATAGAGAGTAAACATTTGAACAGATCAGGTACTATGGATTAATTAAACGGTTATTAAGAGTTCAGTTACTTTCAAAAATGTCTACAACTTATTAGACATTTCCCCTACAAGTTCTATTACCTTAAGATCTGCTGCAATATTGTCTACAGGTAATATTTTTTGGAGTCATTTCAAATTTGTATTATTATATACTAAAGAGTTTTAAATCTGAGAGACAGCTGTATGATAATTGTACAAGTAAAAGAATTTTAACTTTTAAATGAAATTCATTCAAATTTTATATAATTTACCACTAAAATTTTACAATTATTTAAAATCTTTTAATGGCCAACTAATATTTGTGTGCAGTAACTTTTTTTGTCCTTTTCTTCATTGGACATAAATATTACACTAAGAATTATTCAGGAGTACATCAGAGGAACATGTGAGCTTTGAAGATTGGATTGATTGATTTATTGACTGATTGGGGTTTAATGCCACTTTCAACAATATTTCAGCCATTTACTGGCAGAATGTTTAACTTGTGGAGGCAGCTTAAGTGTCCATCGAGAACCACTGATCTTAGGTAACTGATAAACCTTATCACATGTACCCAGCCTTTATTGTATGGTACAAAGTTAGGTGTAAATGCATGCCATATAGGTGATTGGCTACAGTTTTCTGTAATGTGAACAGGTAAGTTTAAATCAACTACACAGCCCACTCTGCAACCCAGACCCATTTTGAATATTAGAGATCAAAGTTATGGTAATTACTGGACTTTTTTTCCTATAAACCATATTATAAATGATAATAATTTCTTCCTTTTTTCCAACTTCATAAAGAGTTGAAGTTCTTCACCATTTAAATTTTCCCTTGAAACAGGCTAAACATGTTCAGACTGTCTACTGAATGATCTCCCCTTTGGTGCACATTATCATAGTCATTCAAGCAATCAATTAGAAGTGTTAACATGACTGTTTTCAAAGATGTTAAAATGTTTAATGACTGGAATTTTTTTTCTCCATTTGTTGAAGGCTTGGCTTCCTTATAGGTCACCTACATCATATTAACACTTACATAAACATTGACTTTAAAACTCACAAATTGTTTGGAAGCCTATTTTGGACCTATCAAAAATATACTTTTAATTTGTTATCTTGATTTAAAATTCATGATCACAGTTTCTTGAATTCATTATATTGAATTTTAATTTGAGATCACAGTTTTTCAAATTCTTATCTGTTATCACTATTTCTGGAATCTTAAATTAAAATTTGTGATAACAGTTTCTGGAATTTGTTATCTTGAATTATAACCAATTCTGAAATTTGAGATCTTGCATTGCAATCTTTTGTCCCTGTTTATTGATTTTAATATTTTCAATTAAAATTCCTTCTAACAGTTTTTGAGTTCCAATGTATTATTGGAGATATTGAATAATATGAGATCACAAATTCTAAAATTTGAGATTTAGGGGTCAAAATCTCAACATTTTTATTGTGAATTAATGGTGGTTAGCACAACCTCTGGCTCATTTGGACCCCTTTAGTTTAACAAAACTTGTTTATAATCTTTTTTGATATATAGGGAGAATTGTTATAGAAGGAATCGCTGACAAAATGCTCCTTCACCAAACTGCAGGCATGTTGAAGTTTGAATAATAGCTTAGCTGTGCTTTTTCTGGCTCTAGTAAACCCATGTGTCCCCTTTTAATATAACAAAATTTGGATCAAAAACTGTAAAACAGAAAGAGAGAGTTGTTATACAAAGGAATATTTGACATAATGGTACATCTGATATGCACCGAGGCCCAGAAGGGTCAGAATCACAACATATTTGTTTAGTGAATTGAATAAGTTATGGGGCGTCTTCCAGATTCTGAGGCAGCTTGAACCCTATTACTTCACAAAATGATTGCAGTAATGCTGACACTTCTGCACCAAGGTGCATATTGAGTTTACTAATATCATGAATATCATGAACTTTTCCTTATTTGGCAGCACTCTCATTTTATTTGAAAAAAATAAAATAAATTTATTCAGCTTTCAGGAAGGTCTCAATGGTCTACCTAGGCAGGGTTTTCAATTGAAGTCGGTAGCCGGCAAAAATCAAAAATCTATAAGTGGAAAGTTCCCCAGCTACTTTCAAAGTAGCCAAATAAAAAATCATAGTAAAAAAATGACAATTAAGTCAATATTGATAATTAATTGGGAAAATATTGTATGATCCATTCTGATGCCAGACACAGTATAAAAATAGGAGATTTGGCATGATTGTCCATGAGACAGCCACACACCAAATGACAGTAGAATTTAAACTTCTACAGGTCCATTATGGCCTTCAACAATGAACCAGTCCATACTATAATGGAGCTGTAAAGGGCCCTGAAATACAAATTGTGAAACCATACATAAAAGAGGTCAATCTAAAGCAAAAATGGTGAACCATACATAAAACAGGACAATTTAAAGCAAAAAATGTTAAGATATAGACTAATAAAACAACGACAACCACTGGGCTACAGGTTCCTGGCTTGGGACAGGCACATTAGTATGTAACGGGGTTAAATCGGTTGGTGAGCACTCAACCCTCCCCCTAACCTGGGACAGTGGTGTGACAAAACAACAATAAAAAACACACTATAAAAATCGGTTGAATTGAATTTCAACCGATTTTAATTAATTAAAGCTTATTTCAATGAATTAAAGCTGCATATCAAATTTCATATCAATCCATAGAAATTTTTGTCACAAAAATTCGGACAGACCGAATAACGGACAAGATGATACCAATATACCACCCACTTGTTGAGTGGGGTACAATTTTTGAAGCCTTTCCCAAAGTGTTAAATATAAAAGCTAGTTTTGTGATATCTCCCTAGTAGCAATGACTAGAAATGTATTATTAGTTTTTAAAATTATTTTGAGAAAGCAATCAAATAAATTATATGACCCTGAAGTGAATTGTTGATTATAAAAATACATGTACAACAAGTACTGGGTGCAATAAATAACAACTCTAGGATTTGATAAATCTTTTCAAACTCTTTATTTGTATTAATGAAATATGCTTTTTCAATAAAAATGTAGCTTCGCCATTTAATTCAAAAGAGAATATATTTGTAGTCACGATGGACACCGGAAAACCACTCTGTGATTTATATACTCAGGTATATCCTTGTCAACTAAAAACAGTATGTGAAATAGTTTCGGGAGCGCCTTACTGTGTGTAAGTACCTGAGAGTAAACGTGAAGTTTAAAATCATTATTGGAAATTCTCACCAAATATTTCTTGTATAAAGGATGAGATGTGGAGTAAATGCCAAAGATCATATCTACAGTCTTATGCCTTTATGCAAACATGGAATATTTACCCTTGATAAATCGTCTCAAATGATAAATCTTTGTTAATATCGTTGTTTTCAAAACAAAATTATAGGTACCCTCCGAATGTCTGACATTTGAATGGCACAGAAATGTTAAAAGAAGTAATGGAATCACCACAAATTTAAGCCATCTACATAAATTATACAAGACGGAAGTGACGAGTAACAAAATGGATAGACTTGACAATCTCCAGAATATTTACAAAACGGAACACGTAACATACTATACACAAGAAATGAATATATACATATGACCAATGCCAGCCTCCGAACGATTAATCATTCCAGGTTGTCCGTAAAGGTAAGCAACTCCTGCCTGTTTAGAGTCGCCCGCTGCATAGGCTCTCAATACGAATAGCTGCAATATGTTTCGATTGAATTTCAATAAAAAAGAATCAAAGGCTAATACGATTTCTTAAATATTTTGTCTAATTAAGTCTTCTCCAACTATTGCTTCGTCAATTTTTCACTGAAAAATTTTGTTTTTGTTGTAGGCCTCTGACTGGTGAGTAGCGTCTTTAAATAAAGTATATTTATTCAATTCATTCATTCAGATACAATGATGTAAATATCTGTATAACTTTTTGATATGTCGGATTTTTTTTCCAGCTGCCGACCAAAGTTAATAAGAAAAAACAATTCAAAGATACAAAAGGGGCAGACAGAAATCGTGAAGTCGGAAGACAGACAAGACCATGGGTAACAAAATGAAACGAACGACAAACAAAGAACACACAACACTAAACTGAAAAACTACAGCTGAATTAACACGACGCTACAAAAAACCGGTGATGAGTTCAGGTGCTCCGGGAGAACTCACTCATAAGAATAAACAATAATGACATCCACTGTATTTTTTCATAAAGAATAATGATGCAGGGTAATACAAAATGATTTGGTGTTGATATTTTATTGTTCACAGACAGCTCTTTTAAGGCAATGCGTTTTGTGAGTTCATTTGATACAATTGTCTGCTTTATTCATTTTCAAAAACAAACAACATGAAAAACATGAAACATCGATTTTCAGTTGATTAGTTCTGCAGTATACAAACATACGAAGTCTGGAATTTTTTCTATTTAAATTTTTTTAAGTCAGTTCATTTTACCTTGAGGTCTTATATAGACAGATAGAAGACAGGT
>JAULBM010015566.1:0-11529 GCA_032357055.1 Geukensia granosissima | reverse complement strand
GTAGGTCGAGCCCTGGAGACCGCACCGGTGTCCAGTCTTGAATATAGAAATGAATAGATATCCGGTAAATGTTAAATAGACTGCACTCTAACCATGAGAAAACAGAAGAAATTTACAAATCTAGAGTTTCTACAAGGCCTTTTAAAGGTGATCGTACATTTAATGTATGTCACTGGCCAGATTTATTATTCATGTTTTTTGCATATATTTATTCCAGGTTGAAGAGATACTACAATTCCAAGAATCTATAATCGAGCTTTCGTGAAATATTCTATGTACAGTTTTTCATATCTTCGGTTGTGTCATTTTAGCAATGCTCTTGTCTGCCATTCGACTTAAATGAAATTTTTCTGCACTTTTGACATCTTAATTCTATACCATTCTAAAATAGATGTTTTTTTGCTGTGATTTTGTTTTGGATGTCTAGTGTTTTGGTTGTTATACTGCTGATGAGACGTTACCCTCTGCAACACGTATACAGTGTTGATAAGTTTACCCTATTTACGCAACCTTGGTAAGCTTATTTTGTGCCTCTATATATTGTCACTATGAAAAAAAACAAATACTTGGTGTCGTAGTTACCAGATATTTACAACAAATAGATGATAAGAACGTGTGACAAATACCATCACTCATATCACTGAAACTTTTCGAATGCGAATAATTTTCTATAGTGAATTTTGAGCCAAACACCATGCCTTTACATGATAGGAAACATTATTATTTGCAGAGGGAAAATATCACGTATCTTTTAAAAGTGGACTAGATTAGGAAACCGTTTTTAAGATCTAGAATTAAGCTTATGTATTTCTTCACAGGAAAGTGGAATTTGGCGTCTAACCCATCAGAAAATGCTTCAGTGGTGAAATAAAACATTAAGTTTGGCATGTTATATCAGCTGGTAGCATTCATGTCAAATCTGGCCTTCGTTGATAAAAGGGTGTATCTTGACAGTCTTTCTTCTAGGGCTTCGTTTGAAAACAAGTTGCAAATTTTTCATGTTAATGCCTAATCACCTCTTTTTTCGAAAGATTCGGCGCGCAGGTCAACAAGTTAATCCGACCGCAAGCCATTTTTTAACGTCGGACATTTTATTCGATTTTCGTGAAAAACTGAAAATTTTGACGTTAATTCTGACGTTAATTTTAATCATGTCATTTGATGACTTGTTTAGAAATGAGACACTAGAAAAATGTCTTTAATTGGAGATTGTCAGATTTCCTTTGGAACCTTATTTAAATAATCAAATTTCAACATTTGCAAAAGTACAGAATTGTAAAGTATTGCAAAACTTGATTGAGTAGTATAATTTGACCACATTATTGTGATTAAAACACGGTAACCGACAGTTTTCTAACTTTTAAGTCATGTTTTGTGCAATGAATCAATTCTCCTCACCCATTATTTCGTATTTTGGTGTGTTTTTGTAAAGTTGTGGCCTATTTTTTCTTGATGATTAAAGTCATCCCTTCGAATATTTCTGTCATCACTTGAAGGACTGTGAGGGAATATTTATTTTACATAATACACTGTCGTCATCTCCAATTCGATCCTAAATAAACCGAATATGACTTAGACCCCGGTACACCACCAAATGACATTATGGGTGACAATAATGCAGTAGGAGCTGTTTCCGATCGGCCAACTTTACTCTCGTATTTGTAAGGTTTGTTTTTCTAAAGCTTTAGTTTTTAGTGAAGTCTAAAAAGGGAAGTTATAATTCTGAGTATGCAGAGAAATTCTTACTCATTGCTTTTGTTCGACAGCTATAAATAAGCACAATTACAATGGCATATTCCATAAAAATTGACATTTCTTTTTCCATTTTCACCAGGAAGATATAACATCATTTTACAATCTGTAAGCACCGGGAAAAAAATCAAGTGTTTTCTTATAAAAATTCATTTTGTGAAATATTGTTTTGTTTTGTAACGGTCAAGGTTACACAATATTTGATATAATTAATTATTTCCACAAAAGATACTTCTTTTTTGTCATTCTATATTGGTTTTATAACAAGTCAAAACCACAAACAAAATTTAAGATATAGTCCTGATGATAATAGAATGTGATTTAACAAAATGTCGTTGGCTTTTGATATATAAGAAGAACTTTAACTAACACTTTCCCCTACATTTAATTAAACATGTAAAACTGAAATATAAGTTGGGTTAACATTTTTAAACGTCACATTCTAAGGACCATTATATTAAAATTTGTTTCCAATTGGCAAGGCGGTTCGGTTAAGACGATCAAAAAACGTCTTTAAAAGCGGCCATCTTGGTTTGGCAAGCGGAAAACGCTTTATAAAATTCTGGTTGAGGTGACCTAAGGACCAAAAAACTAAAGTTTAATTTCAATAATTATAAATTTTACATGATTGGCGAATATATAGAACAAAAGACAAAACGAATAAAAAAATGATGGTTATCCTAAATGGCCCTGTCTCAGCTTTACCATAGATAGATTTATTAACTATGAATCATCACGACTGTGAATATTGTGCGATCAATGTCAAAACTTACGTATCAAATTCAGTAATTTAGGAATATGTTCACCTTTAATTAAACTAAAAACTGTTGCATTGTCTTCCAATAGAATTTTTTTTCAATTCTTCTATTTCCATCCTTAAATTCATTTTAATGTGCTACCAGATTTAAATACCGTTTAGGATTAATTGGATAGTAGAGTTCATACGGAATTATTTTGAATTACGATAAATGTTTCAATTCAGTGTAAGTAGTTGTATGTGGTAATTCTCCACTTAATATCGTCATATGGACATAGGCTTACCAGAGAACTAAGACTTTCAAGCAAGTGCCAGTTTTCCTTCTACAGGAGATCATTCTTGACTCCCAACTGGTTTTCGATGCATGATAAAATTGCCTCAGATCAGATTTTCAGAGATATTCATGACATTGTTTTGGCGGTATGTTCCATTATACAAAATTATCGATGTTAAATAAATATGGAAAATTTAGGTATGTTATATGTATATTTCAATGAGTAACCTGTCATCAGTAGCATTAGAACCGAAAAATAGAAAGTCAAATGTTCAAATATAGCAAAAGAAGCACCCAAATCCAAACAAATCGAATGGGAAGCCGAATCCGACGGCAGGGACCACTACTAAGTGTGTTATTTTTCAAGGCCTTTCCGTATTGTCAATATTTTGGAATTTTAGCAAATGCAGCTAAACATTGTTTGATAAATTTCATGTCAGACAAGTCTGACAACTTGGCTTGTGAATACTCTCGGGGACCAATGTTGCACCAGCAGAGGTATCGACACAGTGGTTTCAAAATACCAAATTACCAATGCATGTCCATACAAGACTTTTCCAGTAATCTTATTGCCTCTCGTCTTAACTTCTGACCAGATCTTTTTCATATGATCTTCAACAAAATTAATGTATGACAGACACTTTATTTTCTAATTAAAAATTTTTCAGTATTCTGCTATTAAATTGTTAGAACAGGTCAATGAACTCATGAGGAAGTCAAAGATGTCAGAAAATGTCAAAGAAATAGCATGAAGGATGACACCCATGAAATTGCAAGAAGTACTTCTTATAAATGCACCTAAACGTTACGTTATATATAGAAAACTTTGCTTTAAGTCATTTGTTTTATTTCCTTTAGAGTCATAAATATTGTGTGTTCATAAAAGAACTAAAATTCAAACAAAACAAATGCAGCGAATTTCTGTAAAACATTGTTTGATAAATTTGATGGCAGACAAGTCTGACATCTGGACTGGTGAATACCCAATGGCACTCCCGGTCCAATGACGGTCCAATGACAAAATACAAAATTACCAATGTTGAAAAAATATTGAGAAATTGCGTATGCTTTATGTACATTTCAAGGAGTAATTTTTCATCAGTAGAATTAGAATCAAAGGGTAAGAAGCACTCAAATCCTAACAAATTGAAATAGAAGCCAAATCCGACGGCAGAGACATCTACTAATTGCTATACTCTACAAAACCTTTCCGTATTTTGAGTTTTTGAATTTTAACAAATGCAACAAATTTCTGTAAAACATTTATTGATAAATTTCATGTTAGAAATTACAGATCACTATTGAAATATTTAAAATATGAAATAAGGAATGCATGTATGCATACTTATACAACGGTAAGTAATCAAACAGTTAAAAATTATTTTAATACAGATGGGTCGACTTACGAACTCAACTGTACGTTTCGTTCTTAGATGATCATCTATACAATATGACTCATGACATAAAGATGAAAATTTAGACCAAAAAACATTTCACCATCCAGTGAAGCAATGCCAAAAATGAAAATCTTAAAGTGATTCCTGTTCGATAAATCACATTTATGTATTTGATTTTGGACGAGTACAATTTTCTGAGTCTGAATGTGAGTGCTTTCCCAGCCACATAAACTTCAGCTGTACTATTTACTTGATCTTGATTTACGTGAACCACCGTATTGGAGTCTTTGTGGTTAGAGCCTAGTTTTATTTGAGATTGTCAGAGTATTAATAGTGAAAACCTAATCACTTAAATTACTTTGCATTTTTGGTTTTTCAGTTGGGTCTGCTGATTTTGCAGCGATTTGGTAATATCAAGTGGTGTATCATAGTGTTTACCTGAAGAATGTAGTAACCTGTTTGTTTGTTTAGCAGTTTACTATTTGCAAAATTCCGAGGAATAAAACTAGGTATGAAACAATTTTTTTTTATTCTGTTTTCCCTTGATTCATGTTGCTGGCGGTTTCAAAGTATTGCTTACATATAAAAAATATATATAAGAAAACATAACAAACGGAGTAAATTGTTGAATTAAATCTTTATCAAGGGTGAAACCCCATTTCTTGCAACGAGCTCTAGATCGCTCTAATCCAATGGAACCCTACATTGTACCGAGGACAATATCAAAATAAAAGCAGAAGAAGACAAAAATATTGGAGATATATATTTTAAGATAGCAAAATCTACTAACAGCGAACGAGTATAAAATATACATCTGCAATATTTTTAACGAGGTTGTAATACCAAATACATTGTACTTATGTAAACAATATTTCTGAATGATGACTTATATGTGATTTGCATGACAAAAATTTACCTTCCACAGCCATCATATTAAATATCAAAATACAATTTATGATTTACCTTTAATTACTAAAACCAGTAACGTTTAGCTAAATTTAGCTTAAACATAACATTACAGTCCCTTGGATGTATAAATTGACAATTTTAGAGTTCGTACATAGTGCAGGCATTTAAGTGCTGAGAATGTGTGATTATAGTACAACGCGTATTGGTTTGCTAAAATTTACATCGTGTATCGTGTTTTTCCCTGTCACATAAAGTGGTGTCATCTAGCGTGTGATAATCGTTCTTCACTTTTTTCAGGTTCGTTGGTACACGTCGTTATTCGTTTTGTTTAATTTTTCCTTATAAGTTTTTATCGTTTGGAACAAGTATCAGAACGCACAGACACGTTTGGCACAAACAATAGTTTTGAACATGTAAAAAATATTTATTTCGAGAACCGTTCTGAACAATGACAACGTTATCAAACGTTGCTTAACCGTTTTCCAAACGCATTAACAAAAAGCATTTAGCAGTTCCAAACACATGGAAATAAGGAGGAATGAATAGATGTCCTAATTCAATGCGTCGTAACATGTTAACTTTTAATGTTATATGCATTACAAGTATGATTTGTACTGTTCCTTTTATCCAAGGGATAATTAAAGTTATCAATTTACTCTAAATATCTTGAATTGTGGTCAATATTTGTCTGTCAAAATTGCAATGAGTGTTACGTTGTACTTGCAAATTCATTTCAATATATGTGCACTTGTAAAGTGGCTGTACTGCGTGAATCGATATAAATTATTAATTTAGATTATACAAAATACTAGTGAGATTCAAATCTACATAATATTACAAATATGCCATACACACTAACACACAAAGGACAAAAGTTGGGCCTTTTTGGGCCCAAGAATTTTGTTAAAAAATGAAAATTGGCTAATATCTATTATTACATACATTTTGTATTAAATAATATCTATAAAAAGAAAATACAACCGAATTTTTAGTTTAAGTAGTTATACAATGGTCATATGACACAGAGAAAATGCTTTAAATGTAAAAATACTAAGAAATCAATTAATTTGATGCAATATTTGATACTATCTTGTCGATTTTAATATAGATCACACAAAAACATCACAACCAAACTTTGTATAATTAAAGATCTACCAAATACACATTTTTGGTTAAATTATCTGCGTGATATTTTTTGTGCGATCATATCTATTTTGAACAAATCAACTAAAAAAATTGTGTATTTTTACAGAAAATGTTATATTCTTGTCAAAATAGTCAAAAATATCCTTTCATTTTGTTTAAATGATATAAAGTATACAATAAATATTTATGAATTATTAAAAGACGATTATTAAACAGCTTTTTCACAACAACTTATAATTGTGTCACAAAATCTAAAATTTTTGCCAAATATGGGGCTTAACGTATCCACTACTTTGATTCCTTTTATTAAAAATATTAGTTGTTAGCTTAATCCATGTTATTATGATGTGCTCAGATTTTTTTTATCTATGACTTCTTCTTCTACGTTGTTCAAGTTTGAGTATAATTAGTTTGCCCTTGTTCACATTTGTTTATATTATGTTTTATTTTTGTTGTCTCCTTTTGTACAGTGATCGGTAATAAATGGGTTTAAAAAAGGAATTTCTTTGTCTTTTCCTGTCTTGATCATTTAAATATTTTGTTTAAAGGTTGGAATAAGCCCCTTGGTCATTTACATTTGCAATTTCCAGTAGGTCACTGTATTCATGTTCATTGATATTTGTTCTTCTAAGGTCGGTGTACATTAATTGACGATTTGTCTGAGAACCGTCATCAAGCGTCTCAATCTCTGCAGTGCGGTTCATTCTTTTATTCTTCATCCTAGTAAAAGAAATGAAAAATGGCGTTTGATATATAGTAGTAGCTGTTGATTATTAATAGATGTTAGAAAAATAGTAATTGTAATATTGATAAATATTGAAACTAAAACAAAACAACGGTTCGTTTTGTCTGTGTTCTGTAGTGTTCAAGCAACAAGCAGCACATTTCCGACCGTTTCAAACCATAGACATCACAATTGTTATTCGCGCCTTCTCCACAAATTACGCATTGTTTAGGAGTAAAAGCAAAAAGCAGAGTCAGACTTGTGTTTTTAGGTAAAATGCCTTTTCTTCCTGCCTCTACTGCTAGCACATAATCCGGCTCAGCGAGTCGGTCAGTACGTAGCAGGTTAATAAATCATCATTCATTAATATGTTGTCTTCCTGAATTTGCATGAAATATTTGAAGGTTGACTAAAACCAATTATCAATCAAATTTCCATGTAATATAAACTCTAACGTGTACAGTTACGATCACTTCTATCATCTCTTAATTCTGTTCTATGACAGCAGTCAGAACATAAATCCTGACAAATTCAGACACGGCCTGACAGAGGCTGTCCTTGGTACGGACAGTTTCTTGGCAGCCCTCTGAGAGATTCTGACAGAAACTGTTCTAATCGAGACAAAAAATGTCCACTGAGCTGTCCAAATCTGTCAGACCCCTGGACAGTTCCTGACACTGATGTGTGACGACATTTATAACAGGAAATATGGTTAAAATGAAAGTTGGTCAAACACGTTTGGGTGATTTTCACTTTTTTACAATACAGGTATCCCCGATATTCAAATAATGTGGGAGTACATACTTTACCGTTAACATGGAATTTATGCATACCGTCTTCGATTTGCGATCTTCACAGGACTGCAAATGCCACTCGGCGAAAAAAAAACGAGGATAAAATTATATTTTATCACCGATATTAATGATACATAAAGGTTCCTCCCATTTTCGAAGTAAAGACTGAGATGGCTAAAGAAACGAGATGGCATTTGATTGATATCGGTCAGTGAAATAATTCACTATTTAGGCAAATGACTGAAGGAAGCAGTTGTTCATCTGTCAGCGTCCCATTAACTCTATAACGGCGATTGAAATGCCCGACAGCTTGTCTGGAAATCGATACACCATCAAGATCTTCTAAAATTCTGGCCATTTCCACGTATGATTTTCCACTTTCTCGTAAATTTACAATACTCTGTCTTAAATAGAGCTAAATATTAATACCTATACCGCTAGCATTACGATGCGTGTGTTTACTTAAAATGAACACAATTGAATGGCTTAAATCAAAAGGGGTCAGAATCTGTCAGGATCTGTCAGAATCTGTTAAAATCTGTCAGAATTTTTTCTAGCTAAACACTTTACTAGCTTGAACAGTTTCTGACAGAGGGGTGTCCAGACCCTATACAGATGCTGACAGAGGTTTCCGAGAATCCTGACAGGGTCTGACAGAGGCTGTCCATGGTCGGGACAGTTTCTGACAGATTTAACTGTTTTATGACATCTAAGTCTGACAGATTGGAAGAGAGGTTAGAAGTGATCGCAATTGTACTAAAGTACCAACTCATAATGTAATGTTAAATAACGTATCATGAATAAAAGTGTATAGTGTTTTAGTAACATGTTGTTTATATATATGTTCGCATATTATGTGCTTATTATCTTTTTGTCTTTGTCATGGGAGGTAGATATCCATTGCATTTAATGTTTCGTACATGAGTAAAATCTAACTAGATCTTACTGATACCGACGCATCTAACAGCGGCAGAATTGGACGATATTGAAAACAGGTAACTTAGGGATCATTTATATTTCGTCGCCACATCTCGCGAATGTCTAACGACAACCACATGATGTCGCGAGATTTTCAATGAGATTAAAGGTGCAAACAAACTACAACAGGAAGAAATTCCCAGCGATTTCTTTGCGACGTTTTTAGGGCTACGATCGCTTTTGAAGCATAATTGATCCCTTACACCTTTGTAAATTGTTGTTGACTTCATGGAAATCGATTATATTTTGGTTTTTTTTATAACCAATGAAAGTCTCGTTGTACATTAACTGAGTTTAAATGAGCGAGGTGGCTTATGTAATTTAGAAAACCATGCACTTGCATGTCCATCGGTAAGCTTTCAGTGGAAAATGATATGTTGCTCGTGCAAAACAGCTGTTTCGCCATTATCAAAAATCTAAATATTAACAAAGTTTAACAAAGTTACAGACAACTCTCCCAACCGTATCATGATAATTATTATGGTAAGAAGAATAAAAGTTTCAAACAATATGCATTCTAATGGTTTTTTTATTTGTAAAAACTTTTCTGCTGATAGTTGAGTTCGTTCTGTAATCCTTTATACATAGTATACATAAGCCAGTGGAATTTACAATTAAGCTCTTAACATCAAAAATGTATTTCAGTGCTGTTTCATTCTAATCGACCATTTATGTTTTCATGTTATTGATTGATAAATTGACTGATGATTGTATTACTTTTTTCATTGCCAACAAGGTCAAGTAGCAAAAATTACATGAGTATTTAAAGGATATTCAACCGACAAACAATCAAACATTAATATAAATGAACAATAAGGCGGAGTGGGGCACACAAGGCGAGATTTTTTTTACCATTTCCTTAGGAAGGAAAATAAGTTTGAGATTATTGTTACAACCAAAGGACAGCATTTAATTGATATTTATAACAGGGGTTTTGACATTCGTTATTGTAGCCTTGCATTAACTATGGTCCAACAACAAACATCCCGCCTTAGTTACTCTTATATGCGCTTACTGTGAACCGTATTATACCCCTTAGTGGGCGAAGGTCAAGCCCTTTTCTTAATATTGATGTTGGACACTACTGTTATCTGTTAATACAAGTTTACCATCATTGAATAAATAGGGTAAATTTTTATATGATATATGTTCATGTCACTAGTACTATTACAACTTAAACATAGGAAGTCGAAAAGGTGATTCGTTTTAATGGTTTTCATATTTGTTTAATGCACGATGATTTCCTTCAGAAAGTTAATTCTTTTTTTTTTCACAGAAGCTCGTTTCCAATTGAAAAGTTTAAACATAAAACAACTTAATCCTTATTCATAGTTCTGTTGATATAAAATAATTTAGACTTAAGCCAATTTTTCTGAGTATGCATAAGCAGTCAATTCTCCCATAAATTCTGTCAATTTGTGCAATAGGTTACTTACCTCACAACTAGACAAACAATAACTGTAACCCCAACAACAATTAGAACCCCACCAATTGCTGCACCCAATATGATGCCTAAATATAAATATTAACTCTCTTTCAAAAGCTGACAACTCTTGCTGAAATGGTTCGCTGACTAAATATATTTTGTCATAATACATATTCAATGTATCTAGACAGGAGTTCCAATTTTTTATTTAAGGTTAAAATCTAGGCCAATCTTGATTCAAATTTTAGTATGCATTAGACAGTTAAAACTCCCACCATCGTCATTATATTTTCACTTCTCTTCTCATGATTTACAACAAATAATCGAATAATAGCAACACTTTGCTTTTTTCGTTAACATTGCTAAACTATTTGCCGTTTGTAATGTAATAAACTAATAGCTCTCGAGAATGGCATCGGTTTCCATTTATCCTTAGAAACGAGGGAATTATGTGACCCAGATGTAAAGGAGAGAAGCAGCAAATAAACGCTGCCAAATGTTTACTGTTTATATTTTCGTATTACAAAATATAAAATTACCAATGTTGAATTAATATGGAAAGCTTTCAGTATGCTATAGGTACATTTCAAAGGGTCAACTGTTATCAGTACCATTAGGACCGTAACATAGGAAGTAAAAGTCCCAAACATAGGAAAACAAACACTCAAATCCGAACAAATCGAACAGGAATGTCAATTTGAAGGAAGGGACATCTACAAAGTGCAATACTTTTCGGAGCGTTTCCGTATTTTAAGTGCTTTAGAATTACAGCAAATTTAGCAAATTTCTGGTGAACATTGCTTAAGAATGTCATCTGAACTTTACATAATGAAATTCACCAGTAAATGTATTGAAACATTACAAAAACATGTTTACCAATGCGGAATAAATAATTTGAATTTATGATTTTATAAATGTGGATAAACGAATATTTGTTTAGATTCTTTTAAGCCAAATGCTATTTTTCTTTTATATCAATAATCTGGAAAAAACCGAAGACATCAATCTTTAATTTGACCTTTTTATATCTCGCTGTGTTTCATGCTTAATGTTCATTAGCACCAAAAATATATATAGTTTATTATTATATTTTTTGAATTTTAACTTTTACAATTGGCTCTTTACAGTCATGTTATTTGAGAATAACTGCCTATGTATGTAAGATCGTGGTTTTGATCCCCGGCCGGGTCAAACCAAAGCCATTAAAATTGGTATATGAATCTTCTCCTCGAATCACGCAGCATTTAGGAGTAAGGGAATAGACTGGTCGGCCCAGAGTCAGAATAATGTGTCTTGGTAAAGTGGCACGTCTTCCTGCGGACTGTTGCTTTCGTGAGCTAGCACGTTAAAAATCCGGCTCAGCGTGTCGGTC
>JAULBM010015555.1:0-11529 GCA_032357055.1 Geukensia granosissima | reverse complement strand
TAACTTTCATGTGATTAAAACATCCAATTTCTGTGATATTGATTAAATAAGACGATAATTTAATGTTTATAACCTAGCGACAATGGATTTTCAGAAAAAATATGTATATGAATTTTACGTACAATTTATATTTTTTCAAAATAAATGTCTATAATTCTGTAATTGAGTGCGACGTTTTTATTGCGGTTCGGTATATATAACTGTTATGAAATTATTTAGAAAATTGCCTTTTTCAGTGTAAGTCACTTCGGCTATATATCTCGGGTACTCGACTATACGTTGGAAAGATACAGTTTACATCTTTCCAACATTGTAATTTTTAAAATTCCCTGATTGTTATCTTTATAATTGGCTTATCGGCGTTCAAAAGGTTATGGACTGTATATTACATTTGGACCATAAATATAACTCGAAATTCAAAACGTTTGACCAATCTTTCAATATTCTGAAAAGGCGCTTTCCTCGTAGCTAATTTTGACTTTTTGATATGTTACAACGTATGAAAGTCGTGGTTTAAGTCATTATGGCGTATATTCCATATTCTGTCTTTTAAATAATATAACAGTAATAGACAAATTCCTTTATTCCGAACACCTACCAATTTGAAGTAAAATTTAATTACAAGAGTTCATTCGTAAAGATTTTCATCTTTAACGAAAACTCTTATTTTAAAAAAATAATATTAAAACACGAACGATGTCGATTTTTGGGTTGTGGTTGGAGGGACGTGGTATTTGTATTTTGCACAAGATTAGTTTTACGCCCGTATCATCATTTTTCTGATGCAGTTTGTACAAGAAATGACTGTTTGCTAGGTTTTTCATTGGGTAAGTTGTAAAGCGGATTATTAATTTTTAAAACCCTACTCAGCCAGAATATTTTTTCGGCCACCTGAAGTTAAGATTTAAAGAATAATCAAAGACACTTCTTAGTAAGTTACATGGTTCGTCCTTCAGGATTACATGATATGTTGCTGTATGTGGTTTTCATACCTTTGTGAGAAAAATATGGAACCATTTCTTCCTATGCGAACAAATCTGTTTGGCGTTGGAACCATGTGTAAATATGATTTCCTTCCATTATAAAACACTGTGTCTGGGAACCATATGCGTTCTAATATTTTTATGCTAACAGAAATATTTTCTTTTTCCATCGATGTGTTTGTAGCAAGTCGTTCATCCATCCAGCGTTGTCTGAAGTATATATCAATGGAATATACCTAAAAAAAGGAATTCTAACATATTTGAATAAAATAATAACAATTCAAAACAGACCATATATTTTTTCTGTACTGTATTAACCTTGGATAGTTTAGTTTTTTCGGCAAAGTCTTAATTTATAGCCGATATATTTCAATCAAATGCATAAATGACAATCATTATAATTATAACCTTCTGAAATTGATTATCTCGGCACTACATTTTTGCTTTAGAGAAGATAGTCGGTGATTGCCAAAAATGGAATAGCCACATTACTTATTCTCTATTTTTAAGTTAGAACAAAAATTCGAAAGTTGTTAAACGGTAAGGTGACTATTGTAGATTTTAGTAGCCTCTTTGAAATGCAAATGAACTGTACCGGCAATTAAAATATGATCAAACATATCAAATAGTAGTTCCTCATATAACTATTAGTAAAATGAGAGAGAAATGCAATAAGGTTGAGATCAATAGGAAATTAAAAAAAAACCTGCATACATGTGAACAACTGGCGACACCGCATAAACAATTCGTTAACGATAGGGACATAGCTTTAATCATTTCAGACAATTCTTGGAGAATTGCGTAAAAAATGATCAACGAAACTGACAGTCTGCCTAAAATCGTTGCGAACACACGTCAGAATAAAAGTTGAAAAAAAATAACCTGGACATTCTTTCAAGAACAATAAACAATCCAAATGGTAAATGAAATCATATATCCGTCTTTTAAAATAAACAAATGAACCGATGTTCCATATGTATGTGGATTTTGATATGTTATCCATGTATGTAAATTTCAAGAAAAAACTCTCATTTTAAACTTAACATAAGGAGTCAACTGGGCTGGTGAATTTCATCGAGGAACTCTGATTTACCAGTTCTAGGCATTGACCTAGTCGTGTCAATGTACAAATTTAACTAATATTGAATAAATTTGCTAGTTGCACATTTCAAGGAATAATCATTGGTAGCATTAGTAATTAAGATAGGAAGTAAAAGACATAACACAGTAAATAAACAAATCAAAAAGGAATCGGTAGGGATACTAATTACAACTTCGACGCTCACCGTATTTGAATTCAATGCTTTAGAGTTTAAAAAACTGCAATTTTTTTATTCCTTATTTGTTAAGTTTCCTGTCAGAAAAATCTTAAAACTGGAATGGTGAATATCCTCGGGACCCTCTGGTGTCAAGACAGAGGTATCGACCCAGTGCTGTCAAAATACCAATTAACTAATGTTGGGGAATATGAATTTACATACGCATTTCAACGAGTAAACATAGGAATTCCGAGATCCAAAAAATTGCAAAGTACTCAATTCGAAACAAATCAAAATATGAAGCCAAATAGAGCAGTAAGGACAACAAACACAAGAACAAGAGAAAACTGGAAAGCAACATAAAGCAAAAGAAAAACTTATATATAAGGTTAATATCCAGAATAAGCTTAATAAATCCCAAATAACCAATGTTAAATAAATATGGAAGATTTAGGTATGGTATATGCTTAATAACAATAATATAAGTATTGAAATGAGAGAAACCAAATTGCTACCAACGACTGGCCACGTTAATAGTATACTAGTCACATAAAAACTGCGGATACCAGAAGTTATGATTTTTAATGATAGGTAACTCCTTGAAATGTACATATAGCATACCTAGATTTTCTACGTTTTTAACATTGGAAGTTTTGTATTTTTTAATCTTATCACGACAAATAAGTATCAATGCTCGATAGGCTAGACGAAGAATTTCTCAATATCTCGCAAATTCCTACCCATAATATATAATATACAAGTCAAAAAACAGAAACGATACCCACGTTTCGAAAAATTTTGCATTGTTGTTAGATTAAGTAATACATTTAATTAAGTCGCAATAAATCGAATAAGTCGCAACTGTTTTCCCTGTATATTTATAACATTTTCCTGTTACTAGGGTTTCTTCTTCTGTTTTCTGTTTTCAAGAGAGTTGTTATTTTATCAATAAATCACTCAGTCACTCAACACTACGATCACATAATCATACCAGCAAGGTTAAATTAAAAATATTTGAAAGAGGCATCTTCAACATTAAGGTTGATTACGTAAATACCACAAATGCACATCACTCTTGTGTGAATATATTTCAAAACCTGTGACACATGTTTATTTCTCCCGAAAAAATTTTCAATCATATCAATTATTTATATTATCTGCTTTTGTACTGAGGAGAACAAGTCATTAAAGGAATTGGAAATCACCATAAACCATCGAATGAATACTTTAAAAATTTGAGTTATTGATGCATATATGTACATACCATATCCTTTTCCGAAATAGGACCCATTGATCGCAAGTAAATATCTGTTAGAACTTCCACTGGTCGGCCTTAAAAAACAAATTGCAATATTATATTTACTTAATATTTTGCAAAATCTTGTACAAATACAAGTAAACATGAAAATGTATGTTATGAAAATATGCCTGGAGGTGACCGCGACAAACGGTACCATGAAAAGGCAGAATGTTTAATTCGAGAGATTCTCACGCAGCTTTCGAAATCCATGTAAAGAACTCCCAATAAAATAAAAAAGAAATTCACTCCCCCTCCCGCAAACGAAATTTTAGGAGTATATAGCTTTTACCCTGTCTGTCTGCCTATCCGTCTGTCCGTCCGTCTGTCTGTCCGTCAGTCAGTCTGTATGTCCAAAAACATTTCCGCAACTCCGCCTACACGACATGCAGGAGTGATTGTTAGATTACATTATGTAGATATGCAAATTTAATTTTCGACAATTTTTGCGGAAGATATGGAAGTTTGATCTTAGTCATTTTTAACCCCTGTACAGGTCAATGTGTTGTCCGCAATTCCTCCTACAAGACATGCGTGATTTTGATAAAACTTAGTGGATGTTAGATGTTATAATGGAAATGTACATGTGGTGAGGATTTAAAAAAAAATTTCGGAAGATATTGATGTTTGAGCTTAATCATTTTTCACCACTGTATGGGTCGATGCGTGGTTCAAAAATTCTCATAAACGACATGCAGCATTTTAATAAAACTTAGTGGATCGTTTGATTACATAATGGAAATATGTATGCGATGAGGAATTGAATTTTCGACAATTTTTGCGGAAGATTTTGAAGTTTGATCTTAGTCATCTTTTACCCCTGTATAGATCATTGGGTTGGTCGCAACTCCGTTTCAACGAAATGCATGATTTTGATACAAATTGATGGATTGCTAGATATTATAATGAAGATATTGATGCTTAAAATATATCATTTTTCACCACTGTGTGGTTCAATGCGTTGTCCGCACTTCCTCCTAAACGACATGCATGATTTTGATAAAACGTGGTGGATTGTTAGAGGTCATAATGGAGATGTGCATGTGGTAAAGAAGATGTGATGTTAGGACTTAGTTGTTTTCACTAGTGCGGGGGAGGGGTATAGATAATGAGCTGCTCACAGTATTAACGGTACTTACCGGGGGATATGAATCTGCTCGGGCAGAACACCAGTTTTTAGTTTTATTTTTATTTTGCAAGAAATACAGAAAAAATAATCATAAACATACATAAAATGATCGTAAACGTTTGTGTTACTAGAAAAACATTAATTTTTTTTCTGATAAATTAGCTAAAACATAACTTAAATTCACTCATAAATATGAAAATTCTAATTACTATTTTAGCTGTACCTGCGGAACGATGATAAAAAACGGGATAGCACCTTGAACATTATTTGTAAATGTTGTAATATAGTTTTCCTGTTAAAAACAACCCTTAGGACTTACCGGTGGCATAAATAAAGTCTGTTTAATTTGATGATTTTTTAATATTGTGTTTTTTTAATCAACATTAACTCTCTGCTCAACAATTTTAATTTTAATAATTGTCTGTTTCTTCCATTATGTTGTTTGAACTTTTTATCTTTTAAATTTGCATAATGTCTTGTTTTCTTTGGCAATTTGTGATAGACCCAGCAAGATGAGTTTTGACTGATGTCTTAACTTTTAGTGATAACAAGGTATGATGTCAACGTTTGGATTTTGAACAGCTGTACGAAACAGAGAGTACTTTTTTGAGAAAGGTACATCATGTTTTCTCTTGTTGTATTTGTAATTGTCGCCGTAATATGCATCGTCTAAAAAAATCATTTTCGATTTGTTTTATGTCACACCACTCTCCTAATTGGGGGGAGGGTTAAAAACATGTTTAACCCCGCCGCATACTTATATACCTGTCCAGAGCAAGAAACCTGTTATCAATATATGTCTTCTTTTTTATGTTTAAGTGTAAGTTTTTTACATTGTAAACTGATTTGGTCGATAATTGTTCATTTTGAGTGTCATTACATTTTATTTTTAGTCCTGTAATGTTGTAGATAAATGTCCATGCCATTAGAGCAACCTGAAGGTGTTCATTTTTATATGTATAAATTGGCAATTATATTACATCTCCTTTTTCTATAATTATTATATTTATTGAAATATATAATTTTGACCAAATAGAACGTTGCATTTTATGCCTGAATGTATTATAATCCTTCTTGATGCTGTTGTTATAACACATATAAACCTGTAGTAATGTATTTCTTTTATTTCTCTCACAGCTTAAGATGTAATACATTAGTTTAATGGCAACCGGTGATACCCAATTTCAAAAACGAAAAATTTTGGTATTTTCTCTTGAACAAAGTCTCTCTACTCGACTAATATTTCTTAAAGCAATAACAAAATCCAAAGGGAAATTTTAAAAATAAAATAAACTATCTTACTCGTGAAAATTGCAGATTTTGTTTAAATAAATTAGTTCACAAAACGTCAAAATAACACCAAGCTTATTTCGGTTGACATCTGCCAACGAATTTAAAATCTATCAAACTACTTAACTTTTTCTTAAATTCACAAATCCTGCAAGCTAAAACAGTTGTAAGAGAAGGGACAAAATTTTCATTTTCAAATAAGCGCAGAAAAACTATGTATGAAAATTCCAAGTATACAAAATTTACCGGAAATTTTTCTGTATTACAATTTACAAGAAATATGACGATTCCTAAGATTTTTTTATTTAATCAAGTTAAAAGGGAGATGATCACTTCAGTTAATCGTACTTATACGTATATACCTCCAAAATTTGGTCGAAGATCTTTATCATATGTTGACAATATTTCATCCAACACATGTGATATGTTGCTTTTATAGCTGTCTGTTCCCATACAGACAACAAACACATAGCTGAAAAAGGAAAACAAAATGGTAAAACGTGTATGTCTTGAAGCTAAATAGTCTAGTATCATTTATACGTTAATTTTATGTGAAAAATGTAAAGATTCATTTTTTTTAATATTATTCTGATTTCTATTAACTAGATTGACATCAATTAACATGGTGATGAATAAAATTCCAAGGTAAATTTTAATCAATATTGTTGGCATCTCAATAGTGCTCCATGCTTTTGACGTTCCCAGCTCTCTTACAGATTCCTTTTTGTTGAATTAAGTTTTTTGATATTTTCTGACAACCATATCTATTAATGGGATATACAACAGAACAATAGATACGACACCTTCCTTTCAATACGACATTTTGTAGTTAAATAACTACTTTTTAACGTAATTATTTATCAAAATTATACTATTCTCATCCGCAAATTTTATCATCGAGTTCTTCCTGGCCCTTTGAATGGCTTTTGATTTTACTATTGAAGACACGTGTTTTTCAGATCTGATGTTTTTTTTATTACTTCTAAGTTTTCAGTCTTTAGTTTAGTATTGGTTGGTTGGCCTAATCCGTTAAGGGAGAATCAATTTGCAAATTGCTGATTTCATTACTGTTTAAAGTGTATAATTCCAATGTGAGAGATTACAGGTGCATACTTCAAAGAAAAAAGACAAATTTAAAACGAACTTAAAGTTAAAACGAGAACAAAAAGAACAAACGTTTGGAATCCACGAACTCCTTTAGAAAAGGGAGAGGGATCAGGTGCTCTAGAAGGGTAAGCATCCCCTGTCTTGCGGGCAACACCCGTCGTGGAATCCTTACACTTCAAACTCTTAAAAGGAATAAAGAAAAATCTTATTGTTTTAACAACTGAATGTTATTTTCAAATCTTATTTTTAAGAAGCAATAAGATTTAACACTAGGTTACATAGTATAGAATTGTCGTTAAACGTCCATACGACACATGTGCATTACTTGATATATAAGTTTTAAATTTTAAATTGCATGAAAAATATAAAAAAATATTTGGAAGAAAACACTACAGTGTGGGGAATAATTATAAAAGAGGGTTACATGGCTGCGCTGTGCATTCCTATTAAACTATAAAAAATTTCTAATTAATATTAATATTTTAAAAATAATAAACATAATTCAAAATGTTAACTATTAACAAGTAATATACCAGCAGATTTATAAATGCACTTTTAATATAATTTTAATAAAACAATTCTAAATTTAAAAAAAATACAAAATTGTTCTAGTATGCAAAAATTATATCAAACGCAACATAACAAAAAAATAACTTACAGCAATATAATGATAATATCCATCGCGTGAATTTAACAAAGTCTTAACCTCCTACGTAAAATGCTAAATGTTGCTATCCAGTACAATTTATATAGTTATGACATAATCCCTTCGTCTGATTGTTCATAATAAAGAACATTATATTCCTTTTAGAAAGTCCATTGGAAAGACTAATGATACTTAATAAATATGTGGTGGCTCTCAATTGATGAAGCGAGAGGTTTTAGGCACTATAATTAAGAAGGCTAGTCTTTAAAAGATGTATACTTAGTCTTTAAAAGATATACACTACGTTTTTGTTCTTCTTTAAATCCATTCATTTTTAATGTCAATATTGAAACTCCAACGGCAAAACGGCAAGGATATTAAAGTTTTTCTTCAATTAATCTTTTTAATTACAAGATTCTTAGAATGTTTACATTTTCACTGCTTCTATTTAACCCAAGTATAAGAAACAATTTTTAAAGTGGTTCCTATAAGATTGTATAATTTACCACAACATATTGACATTAAAGATACAAATTAAGTTATTTTCCAGGAACCAACACTTTTTATTTAGAAATGGTGCGCTTGAATAACTCCACAGATATAAATCCTTAAAGAAATTATCTATTTGTATAATAGAATGCTATGACTGCTTTAAGAAATGTAGTTGTTGAAGGCCATTTGTTAACGTCAACTAAACAAATCATCGTCCCCTTTGTGGCTTAAACAAGACATGAAGCAGAAAGCTCTTCTGAGATTAAACTTAATCGGAACACTAAAACGCAATCTTGCAGGAAGAAGGGACATATTTTTATTTGGTCTGAATATTAGCATGGGAATAGGGAACAATATATAAATGTATAAACGTTAACAAAATGACAGCGCAATATGATGGATAGTACGGAGCCGCGGCATGATTATGAATACTAACGCGAACATAAAATGTAATTAGGTTTTATCATGGACCAATATAATTATCTCTGTCATATGCAGGATGACAACATAAGCCAGTTCCTCTGGGGCTTTTAATTGGTTTGAACATTTTACTGTTCCAATTACAGCAGAAATAGTTTCAAAATATTACTAAGTAATACTTTTGTAGGATTCGGATACATTGATGTCAACAAAGTAGTTCCACAAGTAAACAAGTTAAGGACAAATGCCATCAAGGAAAAGGCATATCTCGATTGCAAAAACTAGTATACAATTTAAAAACTTCTATTTCCCTTAATTGTTTATATCACAATACAACTCGGATCAACATGAAGACTTCGACAATGAGGATGGTTGCAATACAAGTTCATTGACAAGTCTTTGGTTAGATTCATGTAAAGTAGATAAAAGTGAAATCATAAATATGTAGTACTTAAGGCCAAGACAAAAAAACTTTACGAAATCAAGGAAACAAACATGATTTTTTTTGGTAACTATAAAAATAAGTGAAGATTATATGCTGAAATGAAACAACCACTTCGATATTTTTCCACAAAGGAGTAGGGTCAAGAATGGTCATTTGTGGCCTGAAATTCCACTCAAAATAAAATTTTCTAAAGAAAAATGAAATATCATTATAAAATGTTTGAATGTGTTCAATTGACATTTAACAGGCACAATATTTGATATGTAATTAGTAACAATGTCATTTTGGTAACTGATTGCAAAATATCAGTTTGAAATATAAAGAAAGGATATGATGTAAATATTCATGACAGAAAAATCTCATACATCAAAGAAAATTCCAAGTAAAGGAACATTGCTGTTCTTCTTCTGAAAATTGTACTGAGGCTTTCATCACAGAGTAAAACCAAAAACTCGCACCGGACTGTAAGTTCAAGAAGGTCCCTGACACCGTTTGGGTGGAATACTTTGCTAGATATCGACGACACTACATCTCTGTTTTGAAGCACATGAATGCGGGGTAAGGCCAACAAATTACAGATATACACTGGCAAAGATTTCTAACAAAATGTGACAATGTTCTGACATATTTTGCTTGGTTTGCTCGAAATGACTTTTACCGTATGCTTTGACAAAAACATTTTTGGTGAAATGTTCTAATGAATGAATAATATTTTTTATTAATAAGGTCGTTAGGTGTTGCAAATGTTTTCAAATTATATATATGCACAAAACGCCTAAATAAGCCACTTACTTTCGTAAAAATCCAAATCCTCATTGGTGTTTGAGTAAAAGAAGTTAAATTTGTACTTCTCGTGAAAATAGAAATTACTTGATTTCTTTTGTTAAAATAAGGCTTCTTGTCTACTCCTTTCTCAAAAATTCTTCTGCAAACAACGCGTGCTTATTAGTATCTAATATCGACATAACCAATTCCGTTTATGGCGATTTGCTTCCAAAGAACGAAAAATACAAACAATGAAATTGGCATTTGTTAAGAAAACAATTCGAGCCAGCCATAGCAGTTTTTGTTATGTACATGTACATATGTACATATCTATGTTTTTTTATAATTGATTTATATAACAATATATTTTAGGAAAATCCTACCTAAAAGGCTATTGAATGAACCGTATCATTTTTGTTTACCGACAAGTGAAGTCGATAACAAAAACAGTCTCCTACATAGACAAATTGTAATAGATATATACTTCCGACCTGCAGTAATAGACAAACATCCACATCCACAATGCAAATCAAGCTGTAGTGTTTTTTTGTTGTTCAACAGGACTGTTCGCATAAGAATGAGTTTTGCGAAGTGTTTTTGAATTGACCCATAATAACTCTTTGTTAATTCCTCCTATTTATCTTGTTTTTGCAGAGTTGTGCTTTAAGACTTTGTAATTGACAATAATATCACTTGCTTTTGTGGTTTATAACATAAACATAGACCATTTGGTTATAATTACAGTGAATCTGTTGGAATTGAATATTTTTACATTATTTCATGTCATTATATGAAAAGAAAGAATATAGAATATAGAATTTTAGAAATACTCGATCCACAACTTACAACTGTTTGTAACAAATATTCAAAAGCCAAATTTAACTGTGAGTAAAGCGTCTTTCTGGATTTTATTTCATTAGGCACGCTTGGCGGCAAATAATGGGAAGATTAGTCTACAGGATCTAGTTACATTCATGGACCAAATGACATATACACAATCTCCGAAACAGAGTCTCCTAACTTCCAGTTAAACCTCCAGTAGTCGACTCTACCATTGGTGATTAAGCCAATTTGTGAGCTTCTTCTCATGGCGGTCAAACCTGATTGTGACGCAATAATTTCTTGACGTCAAAACTATTTTGTCGTCACAATCCAGGCAATCAATGTCGGAACATCAATGGCAGAGATGTATGTCTGACGAAGGACGTACTATACTCTCGGAAATTGACTGAGTATGGTGTATGTATACGAAAAAACTCTGTAGCTGCAGTGCTCTGTACAATGCGTTTCGTTGTACGCAGGCATTCGATCATATTAAAAATATAAACAAATTTCAAGAATATATTCAAATTGTAGTTTATTTTACGCATATCAAACGTACATCATTCTCCTGTTCGACATTATAGACTGTTACCGGCTGTTGCTAAGGTTGCTGAAACTGGGGACCAGCTTATGCCAAAACAAAATTTTAAAAGAAGCATTAATTTTATTTTATATTATTACAATTTAGTTGATTTTATTATTTGAAAACAAATCAATCTAATATTAAAAATAAAAAAAATTAATCCGCATGAAACGGAACATGCGCTTAGGCCGAGAATTGTCGGGAACGGAAGCTGTCTACAGTACCTGGAACGTATAAGTTAACAGATTTAGCGTTCGTACATCGTGCGTTTTGCGTGCGTACAACGTGCGT
>JAULBM010015554.1:0-21426 GCA_032357055.1 Geukensia granosissima | reverse complement strand
CATCCGAAATTAGTTAACATAAACCCTTTAGGAAATTCATTTACAACCGGGTAAATTGTTCTCTTGCCAGAACTGTATAGGGCTTTCCAAACCCCCAGAAAATATGGTCGTAACAGCGGGATTTAATTTCTGGAATTACCAAGTATATTGCAAAAAAAAGTTTGGTGGCGTGGTCTTCAGATGGTCCTCAACCAAAAATTTCCAAGTATAAATTCCTGTCAACACGTCCGACTGAGAGCATTAGTTTGCTGTGTAGGCCGTTAATAACTTTCAACCCCCCCCCCCCCCCCCCCCCCCAACGCACCAGAACGCATGTAACAGCCAATGTGCTCACTGTCAGATGAGTGATATAGGCTCCTGGGTGTCTCTGATAAAGTTAAGTTACTAGACATCTTCTCGAATAATCTTGTTTTAAAAAGATATCGGGTACATTACGAATGATAAGAAGATGCATGGAATAAATGACGGTAAGGAGAGTCAACCAATTATGCTTTTCGATTTTTTACATTTGATCAAAATCCATCTGTGCACAAAGCGCTTTTCTGGAATAACCTTCATCAGGTACCTTTTTGGCAAAAGAACTGGAAGCCCAAATAAAAATTCCATTCGTAAATTTCCAGACAACGTAAAAAATAATGCTTGTATGCCAAATTGAACGAAATTGACCATAGCTCCTTTGAATCCGTGTTTGTAACGGTGTAAATTCAGAAATAGTGTTAAGTTCAAGATTAAAGTAATCAAGAATGAAAATAAACCTTTATTTTCCCAATACAGGAGCAGAACAAAGAAAAACCTTTTTTCAAGCTCCATATCGCCACATACACTCCGGTACCAGAGAATAAATAAGAGCATACAACTTAAGCGAGGAGGGGGGGGGGCTTTTTACACATGAGAAAAACTGCGTAAAAATACTTTAATACTTTAAAGAAAGATTATATAATACGTTTTGGAATCTACTTATTTCTTCGTCTAAATTTAATTTTTTATAAGTGAAACTATTGCTTATGGTCGTTAACGTTTTATACAGGTCCTATCATAATTTGTTTGTGAGTTTTTAAGCTTTGTTTCAAAAGTTTTAAAAGTATCTGATAGAGAAAAAACACAAGGTCCAGAGTACATACAAAGAAGTCCCCATCACATCTTAACTACGTGTTTTGATTTAAGACGTAAAGTCAATATTCATCTTTTAATAGCGGTCAAATGTATTTTTTGTGTATTGCAATTCATTTCTTTTCAGTGAGCATGTTTTTGTCTTTTCACTTTACACTGTCCTGTTACAGATTTTCTATAGAAGACATCTTTCTGAAATTTTGTATTATGACATGGGATGGTCAATTTGAATTTTTTTGGGGCGATCTGTTCTCAATTGGTAAGTTATGCATTTTTGAACTCATGCAAAATCAATTGTAAAACTTTGTAAATGAAACCTATACAGGGATAGAATTCAGCACACTATGGAATGCATATGACCTTATAAATAGTTCGATTTCCATTTAATTTTTATTTAGAATGATTAAATATTTGGTTTTTTATGAAAAGATATAAAATATTTAGTTACGGAGAAGGTCCAGATATTACTAATACGTTACTAAATATTTTATATCTTCCTTCTATATTTTCTACTTTTGAATTCAAACCCTTGAAAATTTCTAAAAACGGCTACAATTAATACACATTTTGATCTAAATATTGGTCCTCTAAAATGTAGAAGGTGAAATTACAATCCTTGGACAAAATAACAATTCGCCAAAATAAACAGAAACTATTTGATTTCTTCTTGATATATAATATTATCTGTATTATATTTAAATGGTTTTAAATTAAGTAATCTTCAAAAAACAAATTTAAATTGTCACAATTAAGATCTTGCTAAGCCTTATCTTTATTTGGAGTCGGTTTTGTTTGTCGTTTTGGTTTTTTAATGACTATCTTCGTCAACTTAAAAAATAAATTAAGATTCAGCGACGGTATTGTTGCCTAACAGTCTAATAAACGATTAATTGCAATTATCCAAGCTTATTATCAAATAAGACTAAAAATATAATATTCGTACTTATATTTTACAACTTGATTTAATTTTAATTACATTTGATAGAAACGTATTTTATATTGAATAATATTACCGATGTCAAAGAAAATTATTTTCTTTATAGATAGTGATTCTTAGGCTATTGTTTTTCACATTTAAAATTAGTTAGGTAAACAACATTTAAAACACATTAATTTGTTTCATTTTCTTGCAACTACTGCGTTATGATCATTAACAAATTCGAAAATTTTGACAACATTTAGAAAAAAGATAAATAATTACGTTTACAGAAGAGTCAATTAAAATTAACAAGAAAGAAATAATTGACAAATGGAAAATATACTTGCTATAATTAAGTTGTTGTTGTTTACAAACCCTGCAGAAACGGTGCCAGTTATTTTATACATGTCATAATTCTTCATTTTTTCACAGTTTATTCATTATTACGATAATTACCCAGGTGGCAGTTCTCTCTCCAATGGGAAGTTCACTCCTGATCAATGGAAGGACTATTTTGGCAGAATTTCTGTAAACAGTTCTCACAAGTAAAGATCTATCATTACGCTTGTGTTATAGGTCATATTATTTATATAAATAGTCATTGATGATTTTATTGACAGATGATGTTAAACTGTTACTATGTAGAAATGTAGTAGATTTTTTTTTGATAATTAAGTAAAATAGCGCACTGAAAAGATGAAAGATAAGTTTTAAAAGTACAAAACTTTTCACGCATAAAACACTGCAACAATATATCAACAAATTTAATAACTTTTATTTAAGTATTATTACCATTTGCATAGAACAAACAATCGCAATACTCTGTGCGCCAATACAGTTATTTTTTAATCTGTGGTTTTAGTCATCGACTGCAGACCAAAACAGTATGAAAGCCATATATATGAAGACAAAAACATTGAAGAAAGAACTGGTCAATTTTTTTTTTTAAAATGGCCGGATTATTTTACAAGTTCACCTCAGCCAGATTTTTTCGGCCAAAATCATGGCAAGAAAAATTTTCCACAAAATATCGCAGACACTCCACTCTGCAAAGTCAAATATAGTTCGTCCCTTATTGAAATCTCTTGTTGGAATTTTGTAGCACCGATGAGACCAATTAACTGGTAAGAGTTATCTTTCAGATTTCAAGGAATTTAAGGTTTGTTTAGTAATACAGTTGTTTGGATACGAGCGAAAGACCAAATTTCTGTCTTGCGTGCAGGTTCATGAAGCATTAGTCAGAGCATATTAATGAACGATGGTGATGAATGAAACCAGTTTTTTACTAGACGGACACGCTGAGCCGGATTTTTAACGTGCTAGCTCACAAAAGCAACAGCCCGCAAGAAGACATTCACCTTTAACCAAACACATTATTATGACTCTCGGTCGACCAGTCTATGCTCTTGCTCATAAATATGCTGCCTGCTTAGCGGAAAAAATTAATTTTAATGTCTTTGGTTCGAGCCGGTCCGGGATCGAACCCACGGCCTTTCGCAATCGAGGCAAGCACGCTAACCATTACACTAATACAGTAAATAAAATAATTAAAATAGTTTTGTGCACAAAAAAATCCTATACCGATGTCATTGAATCACTGTCATAAGAATTTAGAAATTATCTAAGGAGTAAAATGTAAAAAAAAAATTCGAAGATATCAAAGAGGCAGATAGAAATCGTTAAATTAGAAGACAGACAAGACCATGACCAACAGAAAATTAACTAAAGACAAACATAGCATACATAAAACTCTACTGAAAACTAAAGCAAGAGTAACACGAACCGTAACAAACTAAGGTCAGTTCCGGTGCTCCGGAAGGTAAGCAACTCCTGCTCCAGTAGTTACACTTATCGTGTTACTCAGAAGACAAAACCGGTGTAAAGTCACAATAGATTTTGCCTTTATTTATGTTTTATCGGGGACTGTCGACCGCAACTATGACAAACCAAGTGCTTTAAAATTGGTACACGTGTTTTTTTTAAGTTGAATACAATAGCGGTCGGATAGTTGTATGTGTAGGTAAATTAGTGTGTTTTGAAAATTGTAAAGTGTAGGAGAAATTGATGGCATTGTGACAGTTATTTTATTAATGAACGTATTTGAACGGTAACCGCGTTTGACGCGAATTACTGTCATCCCTGAATCTAGATTGAAATGAGATATTATGACCAGGCATATTCTGTCCATAGGACAAAAAATATTGTCCAAGTATATTTTGCTGTATGTAATATGTGCTAAATGTAAAAAACCTAGCAACTGATCCGTATCTTAGATGTTTTGGTTTCAAAAAAGATTTATAACAGATCATCAGAACTTGAGGTTTCACCTGTCCCGTTGTTGTCAATATAATATAGACTTAAATGTGAAAACAACAAAATGTCCCCTTATTTGTCAACACGGGAGAATTTTGTTTAAAATTGTACAGAAAACTTTTTTTCTTCTGAAAATCATTTGACAAAGGATCTTCTAGCGCATTTTCAGAAACTAAGAGGAATAGTCCCATTAACTTTCAGCTATAAGCAACCATTCGATTTTTATGTTCGACATAGATCCTGCATTTTGCAACATTTTCTATGCTGTCGTTTTTGCCCTAAAAAGAATATGCAGAACGTCTTAAAATCCTGAACACCGTTTAAAATCTGGGATATTTCCCATTTGCCTTTATAACATATGCATCCTGTTTGATTTCAAAGTTATTCCATGCCATTTTCCCTAGATATCATTCCCTGGTTTCGTTCACATTTTAGCCTGTGCCTTTTTTGGCGTCGTGCCTTTTCATTCCTTACATGCGCCCAATAAATATCAAATGGCTCCTCCCTAAACTGTTAAAATTCCAGACTGTACCAGCTATAGTTCGAAAATTTGTCTAGTACCACTTTATGACCGTTTCAGTCCTACGTGTTTGCAGGTAACGTAATAAAAAGTAACGGTATTGCAGTCTGCGTTCGAGTATAGGTGTTTATCTTTAGATAAAAGTTTGATATTTGTTTATGTCTGTATACTCTTAGCTGCTAACAGCTTAAACGGTTTAACGTTGTAGAAATTAGAATCTAGAGCGGAACAGAAGCTACAGCAGAGCTGGGCAGATCTAATTAGGCTAAGTTAATTAAAAATATTACGATATGATATTTCACAACATATTAAAAGCCCTTGTTGTATTTTTATGTATTACATGAATTGCAGACAATCGTCAGCTCAGAGATAAAACGCCTAGAAAATAGTATATATATTATGGTTTAAGTAATGTTTATTGATATTACAAAAAATCATAGTTATCTCCCCTTTTGCATTTTTTTTATAATGCATTTTTGTGTTTGAAATGCAGATCAAATTTTAAAATTATATATTCAAAGCATATTGGATATTATAACCCCATGTGTTAAATGAGAATATTTATGTGTGTTTCGGCTGATTATTATATGGACATTATAATTTAAAATAATGGCTATTTTAATTCATTAACATTACCCTATCGCCAAAAGTGAGTGATGTCCTCAGCCGTTATGTTCTTGGAGTTTCTTGAAATAACGAAATAGATCAAAGTTACTTTAAATACCATCGATTAAGATTATGAGTGCTTTATCTAGACGGTTTACCGCTAAATATCCTAAATGTCCTTTTCTCAACTCATTTCTGAGGCTGTTACATGTTAATTACAACAAAGAGACGATGTAGAGTTTCCAATTAGTTATTAAGATTGTCTGAGATGGCTATAAAATTGATTGTGCTGCCAATAAATTTCTATTTAGTTACTACAGAGGTTAGAAAAAGATAAACAACAGCCCAGTTCTGTTTAGTATCACAATAATTTAAAGGGTTTTAATAGTCAGTTTAAAGACGGATTCAACAAATATTAGGGAAGAAATGATGGAGTGGACAGACCTTTATTGATCATTAAGGAGAAAGACAAACAGATGTCGTATCGCTCTTCTTAAATTTGTCATAATTATATAAAGGCGGGGTTAACGGAACATTTAGATTCATTGGCCTCGTTCAATCAGAAATCAAAAATGGTGATGAACTTAGAAATTAATCGCAATACATTCAAATATCATCGTTATACAAACAAAAGATTTAGGTTTCGAGTGTCAATTACTGAGAGTACTTCCGAAAGTCAACTTCATATAAACAAACAATTCTACATTGACGAGATGGAATCTGAAGCTCAATCAAAGAAACATGGAGTGTCTGACACATCATATTGGAGAGAGAAAGCTACAGGAAACTTAACAAACAAAAGAGACAAAAGTGAACCCTTAATACTTACAAATAAAAGTTGTACAGAAATGGACTTATCTCCCTCCCGAGAAAAGAACAGTAGTGAAGTTTCTGAAGATAGATTCTCGGAACATTCTGATTGCGAGTTTTTACCTGAAGATTCGGACAATGAACTTGACGAGAAGAGCACGTTAAAATTTGGAATAGCAAATATTTTGAAGGACAGTGAACAAACTTTTGCACACCATAATAATTTGAAGTTCCCTAACTTTTCTACTGAAGAACTCTTGTCGAGAAACACATTCTTACAAACCAACAACTCCAGACTGTTATTAAATCCGTATTTTGTGCAGAATTCTCCTGTGTTTTGGCCACTTAAGGATCTCGGAAGAGACAGACAAATTCGTAAGTACTCATAAATATTGTGTTTTATGGAAGTGTTGAGATATCTGTAATTCAACAATAAATATTTTTAAGATTTGGATTCTTAATTTTTAACCATATTGTGTATTTATAAATTAATTTTGATATATGAGTGTCAAAATTTAAATGCAGTTCCTCTTAAAATCAATTTTAGGCCATTTTTAAAAGTCTCAGGTTTTTATTTCCGGCTGTCATTTTAATATGACAAATTTTTTTCTAATTCTGTGTTTTTATATTTGCTAATGTTTCACACAACTTTGATGCAGATTTAAACTAAATGCATTAAAAATATTTTTTTACTATGTGTTATTTTTTATGAACCAATAAAAGCAAAATAGCCAAATAAAAAGACCAAGTATGTCATGAAGTTTAATTTCGACTGTCATTTGGTAGATGGCCGTCTCATGGACAATCGTGCCACGTCTCTTATTTTCATATTAAATGTCCACATATTTTTACAAATTGCTTCCTCAAGTTATAGTTTTTTTTATATTTTAGTGACACGGCGAGTTGGGCATCCTTATCAAAACAGAACACCACCAAAGAAAAAGAAACCAAGGACGTCTTTTAACCGACTCACAATTATAGAACTTGAGAAACGGTTCGAGCAGCAGAAGTATTTAGCATCATCTGAACGGACACACCTAGCAAAAGCCTTAAAGATATCAGACTCTCAAGTGAAGACGTGGTTTCAAAACAGAAGAACAAAGTGGAGGTAGAGTTTATTAAAATAAGATATTCAGCTCTCGGGATTCTATAATATCAAGAACGAAATCTAACCGTAATTAAAGAATATTTTAAAACTCTAATTACACAAACGGGAAGTTGCTCAACATATAAAGCATTTGTCATCCAAGAATTATTATAGAATTTCATATTATCTATCATGTTAACTGAAAAAAAAAAGACATTCAAGGTTATGAAACTACACGCCAGAAGCTCGTTTTAACTTCTAACGATTCGTCAAGTGCGCTTTAGCAAAAACATTTAAACAAAGTGTACTGCTCTGAAAAAAAATTCTCATATTATATTCATTATGATTTTAATGCAACTTTCTCCAGATTACAAAATGTGACTATATTACGAATTAAACATCCATTGTAGATGAACCAACCCCTTTCTTTTCTGTTTAATGTTACATATTTTTAAAATTGTTTCTATTTCGCCTATTGCTCAGAAAGTTTTCATCTTTTTCCTTGCAGACGACAGGTTGCCGAAGAGAAAGAAATGCAAAGACAAGCAACAAATCGACTTTTTATGTCCATAGGTCAAAGTGTTTTGCAGTAAAATTTACAGCTACACGTAAATCTATTTTGCAAAAATATACTGAACTTGTCTGAGACAATCATTTATTATATTAATATACATTCAGAATATGTACAAAGATTAGAAATAAATATCAATATATATAAACGTAATACTACTTTTGTTTTTTCCCTGAACATTTTTATTATTATTACTATTATTATCAGAATTGGAGAAAAAAAATTTAAAACAATAGGTTTTATAACAAAATTACTGATTTATTTCCTGATAAACTGAGGATATGTTTCGGGAAATTATCGTTATAAAATATAGTTCCCTTTTTAATGCCAGTCTTTCATCTCGTGGTTGAAACAGGTATAGGGTGTTTTTGGAACATAAAATTTAAGAAGAAGACGTTTTGACAAGTAACTGATGTTAAGCTATCCGAGGAAAAAATGAAATCTGAAAGTAAAAAACGACGGACAACAGAAAACAAAAGACAAACAATAAATCAGTATATAGAAAACCTTAAGATAAACTTAAGATAAACCAAACGAACAGCGGTCAATTAAGGTACTCTGGAAGGGTAAGCAAAAATCACTTTCATAAATTGGGCAGTTAGGTTCAACTTTTTTACGCTCAATACAACAATTTTTTGTTTGCTATTTTTTTTAATATCGTTCTGTATTTTGGTGGTATCCTATTGTTACTGGCGGTAGCAGCAGATCCCTTATGGAGTTATATATAGAAAATTCTGTTTAAAAAACCAAAACATACAGGAAATCTTTAAATGAGAAATCGATTAATTGTAAAAAATCAAAATTTCTCTGTTATGGCAAAGTGCCAATTTTATTTTGTAAATGACATTTAATTTACTGACTTACAAAACGTTTAATTTTCTGTTATAATTGTTCCTTTATTTATTGTTTTTTTTTTATTTTGTCCGCATTTTGAAAATTTGCAAAGATCCCGTTGAGATAAATATACAGCCTATTGTCTTCAATAAACGACCAATTTCTAATGGATTAAATTTGATCGAATAAACGGCCATCGAACAACATAAAGTTTAATTATACGCCCCATTGACTGACTAGTGAAGAGGGTAATTCCTTTATGTATGGCGGCATCCCTCCTATAATTAATTTATACATGTAATGTGATATTTATTTAACCTTACACCCGTCTCTCAACTGCTTATGGAAATTGATTGCCGTGTCTGCATATCAAGATAAAAGGTCTCCTGGGACGATTGTGTTCCAGTGTTTAGAAAGAAATAATGACCGATTATTAAGTTAACTAAATGAATTCATCAAAAGTAAAAAAGTCATTTTCTTGACAGAAATCAATTGGCTGAAAAAGAACAGACTGGTTACCATATCCCCACCACGGTTTGTTTGTCGTCGCTACTGGTGCCTGGTTACATATCAACGTGGGCTTTTTATGCGACTCGGTTAAATACAAATAGCATTTTATTTTGGTGCATCTCTTAGCTGTCACTATTGAATACATTTTTACCAAAGTATATTGAAATATATTGAAAAGGCATAAATAATTATTATGTAATCGCAAATGTACTGTTTCCGATGATGCAAATACATGTACCACATGCATATCGAATCCTTTTGAAATTCAGATAAAAATGATATTGTTATGCTTAGTCCTATGACATTTCGCTTTTGTGTCAATGTTCTTATTTTTGCATGAACAATCTTTTGAAGTCTGACCTCCCACCACTTTTGTTAAGCGGGACATGTATACTGCAGCCAGTTAATATCAGCCTAAAATCCAAATGAATTTCCTTTCGGTTCCAAAACTAATCTTGTCCAAGATTTAGCTGCATATACCGAGTATTGCGTAAATTAACTAAGAGTTGAGGTAAGTTGTCAATGTTCTGCAAATGAGTTCAGATGATTTTTGGGCTGAGCGCTAGTTACGAAAAGAGGATCCAACGTCGAACATTTTTTTTTTCTCTATTTCAAGTTTTTCTTTTTTTCACAACATCTACAAGTCAGAGCAATGCTTAGATAAAAACTAAAGATCAATTGTGCATATGGATTCGTAAATTGCAGTTGACGTAATTTTGTTTGCAGTTTATCCGAAAACTCAAATTTTCGTACGGAACCAAAAAGTTGAAGGGATGGAAAATATACATGTATCCTTTTGGTCTTAAATCTAATTTAAAAATCAAAATGAGGGATAAAAATGAATCAAATTCTGAGAATTAACGCAAAACTTAGTTTGCAAAACTGTTTAATTTATATGAACGGCACAATGCACTCCTTTTTGATAGAGTAGAATGTCTATTTTTCTAATTTATAAGGACAGTCTTACTTAAGCATGTTTTTCCCATTTTTGTGTTCAATTTTCAACATTTCAACTGCTTTGTATAATCTATCAAAATAAAATAAAAAAGAATATTAAGTAATCAATATTATTCTGTTGTTCAAATTTAAGATGTTTAATTCTTAACTTAATTATTTTATCAAATAATGGATGTGATACGATGTATCAGTTTAATTCTAAGCTAGAGGGAGCAAAGTTTGATTTATAAGAAATGTCAGCCTTGCGCCTTTGTGGCAAAAAGTTGTCCATCTCAAAAGCTATCTTGGAAATTAAGCGGTATTAGTTACAATAGATACACGATGGACTGGTCCCCAAGGAACATTTCTACTGATTACCCTTATTATATTCGCAGATAATTCGCCATTGAATCCATGCTTATTTAATTTGCTGTATAGAATTAAGAGGGTTGGATCATTTAATCAAGTTTAAGGACTTTTCATGTAGTATGAGAAAATGGGGTTTAATTGAGGGAGGTTTATCTCTGTAGAACTATCACTGTAACTCTGCCATCTAAATCAAATAAGCTGAAGACTTTCTCACCTGGGGACTATGAAATGCACAAACCTTTTAACTTAAATGAATTGTCTATAATTCCTTGTGGTATTAGAATGGTATCAACGCCATTCATATAGGAAAACCAGGCGCTATCGTAAAATAATGAGGAAAACAACTGCATAATCGCCTTGTTTTATTGCCATTTATGGTAAAGAGTTTCTATGATAGCACCTGCCTTCTCATTCCTTTAAACTATCACAATTTTTTAATATAATTTCTTAATAGAACTTGATGACGATAGGAAAATTGTTTAATTATGTTAGGAATACATTGCTTTACTGTGCTTTTAATGTCGTCGACCCTTTTATTTGTTTTTGTTTTTAATATTGTTATTGTGTTTTGTTTTTTTTTTCTTCCTTGGTTGTTGGTAATGTTGTTGTTTATTTTTATATTTTCATTTTTATTCGTGGACTTTTTTATGCTCTCAATAAAATTTTACCTTTGAAGACAGTTCTCGACTGCATATAAAAAGAATTCGAAGATACCAATGTGGTAGACAGAACTCGTTGTCGGAAGACGGACAAGAAAAGGCCACCAAAACGAAACGAAAGACAAACGTAGAATACACAACAATACATTGAAAACTAAAGCTGGAGTAACAAGTAATTTTATTTCTAGGTTTCGTGCAGAGAATAGAAGAACTATCCGGGCTTTGGGTATATATTATCCATGGGACGCTACGAATAAATATTATTGCCAATTTGAGTTACAACTCGATAATTTTTTCACAACCTGTAAAGGTCACGACAGTGGGAAGATTTCCATTGTCATTTGTGAAATGGTTTTTTTTTTGGAACGGTCAACCAAATCATGATGGCGACCGAACGATTTGCGGAATTATGATTTTAATCGTTCCACGAGAAATGCTTGGTCCAGTAGCTTTCTTGTCAGCAGCAACTCAATAATTAAATCCTGACCGGAAGCACTTGCACTCAGTGGTATCAACTGAAACTCTGGGCAAAATATTGAGGAACACTTGCCCATCAGGATTATTACAAACATCATTATAATTATAAAGTTCCACAATCATGATAAGTGTATCTGTTTCATCCAATGATGCTAAAGAAATTATTCTTTCCAATATTATATCGTTATTAAAGGCTGTCATGTTTGTATTAAAACAAATGAAATAAAAATGTGCAAATCAGACTGAATCACCTATTACTATTTTAAGAAATACACTCACAAAGAACTCCCCACCCCATAAACTTTGCCCTAAACCGTGGTATATGGAGAAATTCTGATCTTTATATATTTTCGATTTCCCTCGCACTGATTTCACTGTAAACAAAGGACGAAACTTGAGAAAGATGAGAATTCTATCAAATACCACGGTTTATGACAAAGTTTTTTTAGACAGGTATGAAAATATTGAGTAATTTAGTCGTCTGAAAAGGTTGATATGTTTTTTTGGTAAAAGGATGCCGTGATTAAGGCCACAGCCATGGGAAACAAGAGGTGCCACTTTTGTGTCCTACCAAAATTTTCGGTAATTTTATTTCGCTACCATAGGACGTAACTTTTTTATTTGTGAAAGGAAATACCTCGAAAGAGGCTTATTTTAAAGAAAAATTATTCAGCTTTTTTGCGAAGCTAGCCATGTTTTTGTATTCCTTTGCATTTTAAAAGCAGAATTAAAAAAACGTCATCCTGTCGTGTTGAGCAATTTTTATAGTTCATGACCTTGTTAGTGTATGGAGTATATTTAGTTTATTTTTATTACGCGTCCTGCACCTGTGGTTAGGTCGGGGAATTTTCTAGCCACGGGATGTCGAATTAGGACAGTTTGGGTAGTGCCCCAACAAAGAAACTTGTCACCAACGACCACTCATTCCGAGCTGTTGCAATAGGATCTGAGGATCTGAGGACGTGCTGAGAGCGTGTCATTCCCAAACACGTGGCACGGTGGTTACGTTACCGTCCGAGACAGACAAAGAACGAAAATACACCATATATAAAAAAGGAAAAAGAACCAAAAAATATTAATGATAAAAGCAACAATAATTAATAATCAAATAATACAAGTTATAGCTGTGCGTGATATTGATGAAATGGTCACCTGGTATAATTTAATTATACATATTCCTTCTTCATCACCACATTGTGTATAAATGGGTGATTACAGATTTCCAGATTTAAGCAACAAAATTAACCAAGGTTTGAGTAAAATGTCTATGGAAGAGATCCGAAACTTACATTATAAAAAGGAAAGACAAACTTGTTACAAACAAATGGCCAAAACGGAAGCCAAATAAAACTTAGCGGTCTTCGATCGGCGATAAATCATTGTTATGTGTATCATCTGCTTCTGTTTTATGTCTTTGATTTTTTCCTTGACCACTTTTTGGGAGGGTTTGAATGCACAATAAGACCACATGTTTTACTTGACTGTCCCCAGGTCAGGATTTATAGTCGTATAGTCTTTTCAGTTTGCATGAATGTAATAGAGAATTCAAATGTCACATAGAACTATCTCTTTTTTATTTGTCACATTAGCGTTTATTCAACTCACCTGCCGCCCGACGTCGTCCATAATTAAAAGAAAATTTTCTCTTAAATCTCTTGGCCAATTTGCAAGAGAACTTTTTAAGTGAATTCTTCATGGGGTCCTACGTTAAAAAGTTCGACTGTGACAGCCATCTTGATTGGTGATCGGGAATGTCGCCACAACTCTTACTAGATAAAAATCTTAGCATAATTTGCAATTTCCCAAGCGGTTTCAGATCATAGGATTTTTAAACAAATCAACCCTTTTTACTATTTCAGGAATGAAGGCCGTCTTTGTTGGAGGGTAGAAATTTTCTTAATGAATCGATTATGGACCATTCCACCAAAATGATTGTCCATGAAACTGCATCCCATAAATGACAGTCGAATCTAAACTTCTGTTTTGTATTTTCGACCTTACAATAGAAAAAGGTATGGATAAACTTTGTCAAGCAAATTCTTAGAAGGAAATGGTAGATACTGCTGACAGGATGATACAAGAGAATATTTAAATAATAAAATTGGATGAAATAAAACATCTGAGAGGTTTCTATCCGCAATACAAAATTAACATTTTTTCACAAAAATGTGGGTTTCAGAACTCATCAAACTAGCCATCAGACAAAAATAGTAAATCGGACTCTATTGTAGATTGAAGAATAAAATGAGATTTTGCGTAAAGATTTTTGGCATTCTGGCTCATAGTTTTTGCATTGAAGTCTCCAAAGTTGAATTTTTGACTCAGAAAATGTCAATATTCCATATTTATGACCAAGTGTACTATTGAAAAAACACGACAATCGACCTGATCTATTGAAAAAATGTTGAACAAATAACAATTAATGACTAAAATAAAAACGACAACCCCTAGATTACAGGTTCCTGGATTCGAACAGGCACAAACGCATGTGGCGGGGTTAAACCTGTTGGTGAGCGCTCAACACTCTCCCTAACCTGGGACAGGTGTGACAAAACAGCAATAAAAGCACGCTATAAAATCGGTTGAAATGGATTAAACACATGGGATCGGTATTGAAAACCACCAACAAATATAATTAAAATTGATATGTGATACAACAAAAGTATCGACCTCGAAAGAATACTCGAAGTTGCTGTCTGGTAGTAAAAAACTTCAAAGCAACCGATCAGGAAACCAAGTTTTCCTTTACTAAGGTATCAATATAAACACGTCCAATTGGATTTAGTGTTTAGATATCATTAGAAGTCAAAGAAAACAAGGGTTGAGCAAAGTCAGTATAAAATATATAGACAGAAAGCAGAAAATTTTAGAACAAATATATAATAATTAGTTCCGTGTTGAGCTATTAACAAAAAAGTCAATATTAATAGCAATGAAAACCATATTTAAAGATTTTACAATAATGTTGTGACGATATCCTTACGGATAAGTTAATTATGATGAATTTTAAGATAAGGCCGTCTCTATTTTTTATTTGTTTACGTCAGGTCAAATTTTCAAAACCTACCCGCCCTTCCGCACAAAAAAACACACAAACACAATATGGGAACAGCTTGGATTGCTTACATATTGCATTTACACATGCAGCCTGAATTGCCTGCATATATATATGAAGCCGTTCTATCTACATACAGATTATCAACAATAGTGCTTTTGAGATAATTCTTCCTTATTCTACAATGCTTTGACACTAAAATGCTTAAAACCAACCCGCACGCGGACGCAAAACAAAGAAATACACAACTTTGGCCTAATGTGGATTTGGTTTAAATTTAGAGCTTTATATACCACGTTTCCGTAAAAAGTAGGAGGTGATATTCCATATTACATCAGATGATTACAAGTACATCCACATTTTGATACCAAATCTTTTATGAGAGAATTAAGTAAATGTTTTAATCAATTTGTGGTAACGAAATCCTTGACTTTTTCAGTAATACAGAGATTGCGTTTATTAAAGTCTGAAACGTCGCTTCAAACACGGCCATAAAGTAAATTTTGGTGTTAATTTTACCTAGAGAAATAGAGATATCTAAGTCCGGAAATGGGCGTTTGAGGCTATTGTAATGGGCTTTATTCAATGTTAATTCCTTTGGGTAATGTCGGCAATGCATTTGTAGAAATCTGAATTATTAACGGAAATGATATCATTAAGGTGGCGGTAGGTATTGTTAAATTCGTCTATCAAATCTCATATAGAAGGATCCTTGTAAAGTTTGGCCATAAACAGAGATTCATAACAGTAAAGAAAAAAATATGCTATTAAAGGAGCATAATTTGTGCCCATTGGAATCCCTACCACCTATCAATAAATTTTATTTCCAAAACGGATAAAATGTTATCAGAAGGAAATAACAGCAACAATCATTTCCTCACATGTCCAGTAAGTATATATTTTATGTTTTTCTTTTTTGTCACAGAAAATGACCCTTTTCTACACCAAATGTACTTATGATTAATTTTAACATTCAATCCAATATAAGAAATTCTGTTTAATAAGATAATGTGGAAGTGTTGTATAAATAGTAGAAAAATCTTCACTATCAACAATTTCAGAAGATTTTTTGAAAGCCTGTAAATTACAGAAAACTTCCAGTGATTTTTTTTTACACTTCAACAATAGTTTATACCATTATGTCCGTAAGCTTTATTACAGTAATTCATGATAAGTTCTTTCAATTTAGATAGAGCAATAGTCAAAAGGACAGAAAGTTTAGTAGTAGTAAACTTACTGGACTCTGATATTATACGGAACTTAAAATGTTTTTTATGTAGTTAAGGTAACCAATACATGATAGGGACTTTAAAATGTTCAGCAGGAGTCTTAAGCCTATCTGTGGAAGTAATGTGTCGGTCTACTATTTGACTGTTTCCCCCTTAGTGAGATTGTTTATTTACATGGATTCTTATCCAGGACGATTTAGATATAATCAAAAGTAATGGCATTAACCACCTGTAGACGTCTTTTGTTTCCGAACCACAAATCTCTGTCACATTTACTAAAAACACCTCTATATTTTAAACAGAAGACAGTCTGTCGAAAATAAGAAAATTAAGGAAAATTGTAAAGAGGATAAAGAGGAAACAACAACAAAAAAAGAAACTATTGGTTGTATATTTAAACAGTTACCTATGATCCCCTGGTAAATTAATTATCGTTTTCCTGCAGAAGAAATGCCCTTATTTTGGTTAGTAACCTTTAATTTAAATGTCCAGCAAGTCCAGACATGTCCATTTGTTATAACTGACCTAAATGTGTTCAGCAATCTTCATCAATTTACACATCTTTCTGTCAAACAGCGATTATTCATACATTCCCGAACGCCCGTGCCATTTATTTTCATTTCTTTTGTTTGACATCTAATGTACCAAAGTATTTCCTATTATTTCAATGCATTATCTGTCAGAAACTTTCTTATTTTGCTTTCAATAGACAATTGTTTTAAAATTCCCAGAGGGACCCCTAAAACCCTTTTTGCGTGTAAATGAAATAAGAATGTAATAGATAGTCTGATAGTCGGGGCATAGCCTGTGAACTAATTTGGCTTTTTATTGAATCTAGACTGCAACCTCTTGCCATTGAGAAAAGAACCAATTGCAAAAGGTGTAAAATGCTTTCTGATAGCGCTAATGAAACCTTCTATAAAGTGTTAATATCCCTCCGCAAGATCACTATAGTGAGGATTTCCATAATACGATGCGAGAATTCTTAAAAGAAACAACAAATTTTGTAATACTGGTATACTTATGGCTGACAGCATCATGGGACAATCTTCAGAATAGATTTCCGTGAGGAATTTGGCAGTTATTCGTGACACAAAAATGACTTAAGTAATGAAATGAAACATTCGAATTGACAGATTCTCGGCTTTCAGCGGAAAGATCATTTAAGTGTTTATTAGGCATTTTGTAAAATAAACAATTGTCTGCGATGAAGTCACTCGTAAAACCAATTAAGCCATCGACTTGATAAAACTTTGAAGTTTTACAGGAATAAATGGTTTTCATAATCGTGTTAGGTAACAGGTAGATTTATTTTTTCTTAATTTTGGAGAATTCTATCAAAACAGCAGTGAATATGCGTTACTGTACTAATTCTAATAATCTTGATTATAGGGGAGCAACCTTATGGAGCAATGTCTTTGAAAAAGGCTTCTGAAGTGCAAGCGTTTGTTGCGGGTTTGTCGTGTTTTCATGTTTAAGATATTTTAATTCCATTTATGGGTTCTACTGTAGAAATTAGGGGTAAGACTATATATTCATAGGTGTTGGTTATTCAAAAGGTTCGAAATGTATTGCACTTCGTTGTTGCTTCCTGTCGTCGGATTTGGCTACATATTTGGATTTGTTTGGATTTCAGCATTATTTTTTCTTTCTATATTTGGATCTCGAATATCCTATGATTTGGTTCCAATGTTCTGATGAAGGATTACTCTTTAAATGTACAATTAGCAATATTTAACCTCGGGAAACTTGTAATTTGCAAAAGTGTTATGACCGTGGTCAAACATTTCTGGTTTCTATAGATATATATATATATACCACTATTACTACAATTTATTATTGAAGAAGTTTGCGTCAACAATTTCCAATTATTTCAACAATTCATCACTGAAGAATTTGGGATTTATAATTGGCCCCTATTACCATAACTTATTATTTAAGAAATTATGAGTCAAAATTTCCAACTAGTATAAAAATAATTATTCGAGAGAAGTATTGATCTACAATTTTCAACTATTACTACAAACCATTTCTCAATAATAATGGTACCTCAGTTGCCATATATAAGTCAACATCAGTGTTACCGAAATGGTCTCATACAGGCACGTGATACAACTGGAATATACACGAGGAAGTAGATTTATGACTTAATAGAAAGTTAAGACAGCTTTAAAATTTTTGGTGAACATGTGTTTCAAAGTGTTTAAATATAAAAATAAGCGATGTGGCATGATTGTTCGTGAGACAGCTATCCATCAAATGACAGTCTAATTCAAACTTCTAATGGTACCATTATGGCCTTCAATAATGAACCGGAGTCCATACCATAACGAAATTTGTAAAATGGCTCCAAAATCTATTGAAAAAGAGTGATCAAATAACAATAATTTACTAATTAAACAACGACAACCACTGGACTACGGGTTCCTGGCTTGGGACAGCCACACTAATTTTTGTGGGTTTAAACCAGCTTAAGCGGTCAACCCTCCCCTAACATGGGACAGTGGTGTGACTAAACAGCAATAAAAAAACACACTATAAAATTCGGATGAAATTGATTAAGAATTTGAGATCGATACTGAAACTAACAATAAATACAATTAATACTAATACATGATACAACAAAAGTATCGACCTCGATAGAGTATTCATAGTTGCTGCCTACTAGTTCAAAACCGAAAAGCAACCGTTTGGGATACCAAGTTTTCCTTTACTACGGTGTCAATAAAAGCAAGTCCTATCGGTTTATGTGTTCAAATATCATAAGAGGTCAAAGAAAACATGGGTTGTGCAAACGCCAATAAAATTATGTAAACAGAAAGCAGAAAATGTTATATCAAATATAGACTGTTTAGTTCCGTATAAAACTATTAAAAAGAAGGTCAATCTTAGTACCAATAAAAAATATACAGATTAAATAATTATGATATGTCGATATCCTTCACAGATAGGCTTATTTAGATGAATTTTAAGGCCATGTGGATTTAGTTTAAATTTCCGAGCTTTATTTACCTCGTTCCATAAAAGGAGAATGTGACATCCCGCGTTTAATCAAATGATTGCAAATGCATCCAAATTTTGATACCAAATCTTTATAATAATGAAATAATTAAGTAATGTTTTAATCAATTTGTGGTAACGAAATCTTTGACTTGATAATTTTTTCAGGTAAACTGCCTTCATTAAAATCCGAAGGGACGCTACAAACACAGGCATAACGAACAAGCTGAGAAATATATACACCGTACGAAGGAGCGAAAGGAACGTCCCCGCCAAGAAAAGAAATATCAACAACTGGGAATGAGAAATCGTTCCTCTTGTCGAAAATTTTAGTGGAAATTTTACCTTCTGAAATATACACATCTAAGTCCAGAAATGGGCATTTGAGGCTATTGTTATTGGCTATATTCTAGGCTAATTCCATTGGACAAATCTCGGATATGTACAAATCTGAATTATTAACGGAAAAGATACTACGAATTGATTAAAACATTTACTAAATTCTTGCATTAATACAAAGATTTGGTATTAAAATTTGGATGCACATGCAATCATTTGATAAAACACGGGATATTACATCCTACTTTTTACGGAAACATGGTAAATAAAGCTCGGAAATTTATACTAAATCCACAAATTGATCTTAATAAACTTACCCGTAAAGGATATCGTAACAACATTTTTAAAATTAAATCTATAAATATGGTTTTTATTGGTACTAATATTGACTTTCTTATTAATAGCTTAATACGGAAATCAACAATTTATATTTGTTATATCATTTTCTGCTTCCTGTCTTTATATTTTTTATTGGCATTTTTACATTTCCATGCTTTCTTTGACTCCTAATGATATTTTAACCCTAATCCAATTAAATGTGTTTTATTGAAACTGTAGTAAAGGAAAAATTGGTTTCCTGGTCGGTTGCTTTTGGGTTTGAACTAGCAGACAACAACTGCGAGTACTCTTTTCAGGTAGTAACTTTTGTTGTTTCATCTATTAGTTTTAATTGTATTTGTTGTTGGTTTCAAGTATCAATAACAAGTATAAAATCGATTTCAACTGATTTTTATCGTGTGTTTTAATTGCTGTTTTTGTATTCTAATGGGGCAAAAGTTTTCTTACAACTTCTCATTGGGAGAGATTTCCTTCAACAACTTCTCCAATCATATCGGTTTATTACATCGTACAGTACTTGGAAATTCGTGTTAGTTCTATTATAGATAATTCGTATTTCCAATAGTACATACATCCACTAAAGTTCCATTCACGATGGCATCGCACGCTTCGCAGTAAAAACTGACATGATCTTTATTGAAAAGAAAGAATACGGAGGGGCTCTATACATGTATTTCCATGACGCGAATTGGGAGTTTTTCTTGAAATTGTTAAAAGAAATCAAACTTGGACAAAATTTGGTAGGTAATTTTCACAATTAATTAAGTCTTATGGGAAAAATGATATAAGCTTGTTATCAAAAGTAGTCAAATACGGTTGTTTAAACTATCATTTGAAATGTTAATTTTGGGACCGAATTCAGCCCTAAACATGCTCAGCGATGCCCGAAAGAGGCAGGGGTTTCAAATTATGCCAGTCGGATATAACCTCTGGTGAAGTGTCCATAACTTTGGCAGGTTGTATAAATACTCGAGCACCTCTTAAGCATTAAGTATCTCCGTCATGAAGGCATTGATCCTCATTTCTTTCCTACCCAACACACATTTTTCCAGTAGCAGTCGAAGTTCCCCATCCTTTAAAATGTCCAAAATATATTGTCTACTTATTGATATTGATTGATTAACTTGTTCCCGTCCTAAATATGGCTGAAATATCGTCCGCTGAACTTAAAGCGGCAATCAATCAATCAATCAATCAGATCTTACTGCACTTCCACTTTTATTAGTAATTTTAGTTATCATAGGCGGTTGAGTCAAATAGGGCATGTCCCTCAAGGAATTTTGGTCCTATCGGTTTGTTCCAACAGCAGTTACTGGATAAATATAGTTCACTTGTTTTTTTCTTTAAATCTATCATAAGACGAGTGAATTTACTCCTTATCGACACACTGAAAAACAATAGGAAAACTTAAGACCTATTATATAGATGCATTAATGAACTTAAATAAGTATGAGAAATTACGTTTACCTATTTTGAAAATCATTTCAAAACTGTACACAAATTGTTAAACTGAACGACTTTACAATTTCTATTTATTGGCTGAGATAGATTCATTTGCCAAGAAGAATAAGATAACAAGCGTTTTGTACTCAATGCAAGAGCCGCATTAGAAATATAGAATCTTACATTGTAAGCCGTTGTTTATCATATTTCTACAGTCGAGATTGTTAAACCTTTTAAAATTTCGAGGTTTACCGAGAAATTTTAAGGTTTAACTATCGAGACTGTAGAAATATGATAAAT
>JAULBM010015543.1:0-11529 GCA_032357055.1 Geukensia granosissima | reverse complement strand
GTAAACTATGCTATTTTCCCATGATATGTGTGCATTTTTATTTATTTGCTGTCATTAGCAGCTTTATAATTGATTCTTAGATTTTCATTCTTTGCCAAATTTTAGCAAATTTGTTTTTAATTTTCTTAACTAAAATTGTTTTTGAAATGACAAAAAAAACCAAAAATAAAATTCACAAATCCATCTCTGTTTCTTTTAAAAATGTATGTGTTTTTTGTTAATATTATAAGGTTATAGCACAAATATTGGTGAATATTGTTCAATAAAGGATATTTTATTGCATGACCATTTGAGTGCAATTTATGTTCTGTGAGGGACAGTATTTATCAGTATGTATGCAGTTATTCCTTTTTTTCATGGTACAGCGAGATTGAAATAAAAACTGTTAATGCTGCATTTGTGTTATCAATGAGCTCACTTTTCTAGCACTAGATTGCACTGGTGTAGTGCTAGAAAATACTGCACACTAGTGGTAAATCTTGGTTACATTTTCAGGGAATATTGTTCTACAGTTAATATAAACTACATTAGGAAATTGTAGCACTTCTTGATATGAGAAAAATTCCTGTAATCAATTCTATTAGATACAAGAAATTACTGTTATCACTTCTTTTCAATTTTAAGGTAATGGTAATGGGGTAATGGTGTCAATAGAACTTATAATGAAAGAAAATGTCAATACTTGTCTAGTTTGTTACTTTAGCTTAATCAATATATTATAAACCAATGAAATTTATAGAAAAATTTTGATGAAATACATTGTAACAAATAAAAATTATTATCCATAGAAATTTCGGATATTTAAATGCTCTGTTTTTTTTTTTTCAGGATGTTTCCCACAAGGTTGTGCGGCATTTAAAACAATATCCACAAACATAGAGAAAGAAGAAAGTGGCATTAAAGATGATTCTGGAATGCAAGATGTCCAGTATACAGAGGTATGTAGCATGCAAGAATAAAACAAGGTATCAAGTATATAGAGGTGTATACATAATAAAGATAATTCTTGAATTCAAGATCCAATATTTAGAGTTATTTAGCATTGAAGATGACATTTATAGAAAGTGTGTTGTCCAGTATACAGATATATGTAACACAGGGATAAATCCAGAATGCAGAATGTCCAGTATACAGAGGTATATATCATTAGAGATGAATCCAGAATGCATGGTGTCCAGTATACAGAGGTATGTATTTTAGAGATGAATCCAGAACGAATGATGTCCAGTATACAGATGTATCAGGGATGAATCCAGAATGCAGAATGTCCAGTATACAGAGGTATGTATCATCAGAGATGAGTATAGAATGCAGGATGTCCAGTATACAGAGGTATGTATCATAAGAGATGAGTACAGAATGCAGGATGTCCAGTTTACAGAGGTATGTATCATCAGAGATGAGTACAGATGTCCAGTATACAGAGGTTTGTATCATAAGAGATGAGTACAGAATGCAGGATGTCCAGTATACATAGGTATCATCAAAAGCAGGAGGTTGTAGTATACAGAGTTAATTGCCTACACAGAGTTATCCTCTATGAACAAATTGCACCTCTTGAATTGTTTAAAGCTTTATCTGATGGCACATGCATTTTATATTTTATTATATGTTATGGTTTATAGAATAATGTGACTATTTGATTGGATAGTTAGCCGGGAATGTGAGTATATATACCCGGCTAGAGCCGTATACATAAGATTTCAGGAATAAAATGTCGGTTCCGACTTTCGCTTCGGCATTTCAGACTTCAACTTTAGGTCATACAGGCGATATTGAGCTTCCTACCTTCGATTTAGCCATAAATTTGTTTAAGGCATGCTTAATTTATCTATATTTTGCATTTAGCTTCCCTAGAACAAATCGTCTGTTTACATTTTACATGACATCATAATAGCAGAATCGGATTCGGTAGCTAAATTAGTTTTACTGGGTATATTTTTATTTGCATGTGAAAACAGTCTATGGAACATATGTTTTATAATTATTCTGGCTCTTGAAATTATATATTATAACGGTTGGTGAGTTAAAAATTCCATATGTTTCTGTGTTTTCAAATCATGGATATTACAATTAATTAGTTTTCTGTTTAAAAGAAAAGCTATGCGCACCATAACATAATAGTTATTCAGGCCCTAGAAAGGGTATATAAGGTGACATTCACGGATGATGAATTATATTCCATTTGCCTTCGGCTCATGGAATATAATTCATCATCCGTGAATGTCACCTTATATACCCTATCTAGAGCCTGAATAACATATATTAGGAGAAACGGGCATGATATCAGGTCATTATATCAAGACATTGCTGATGATAATCCTGATAAACATGTTTTAATCACTGTTATTTGATTCATGTCCAATTTACATGATTAATTAATTAGAACTCATATGTTAAATAGATACAACGTTGTCACTTCAAACAACTTTTTATATTTCTATTACTTTTAACTGATACAAATATAAGACATGGTGTAATATGTGTACCCAGATAATAGAGTTAGTCTGCTGAGCCAAATAATTATATCATAAAACAACAAACTTTTCTGTACTTCTGTTATATTAATTCTGTTAGTAAATCATTGCATTTACTTTTGTTAATTTAAGTAAACATATGTCAAACTTGTTAACTTCTATTTGATGTTTTCCACTGCTGTTTCATTTCTAGTCAATGCAAACATACAATATAATCATTACAAAGAATTCCCTCCCCCTCAACTTTCAAATTTGCTCCTAATAATAGGCAATGGTGATTTCTATAAACTCATATGGTTTGGAAAATGTGTTTCAAGGGCGATAACTTTTATATCAGATAAAGACAACACTCGCTAACAAACCTTAACCTAAAGGTTTAAATGGGGCCTGCAATTCAATCTGTCAACATTGATCACTTATTCATTTTTTTCCAAAGGAGAAAACTATGTTGCCGCTATCAATGGTTATCAAAGCTAACTTTATATATCTATGGTTTGAGTGTGAAAATGAAACCTGTCTTTATCTTGTCAAACAAGCAATTCGATTTATTTTTTACCATTAAAACCAGCTTTAACAGTAAACAAAAGCATGCTTCTTTATTTAAATGTAGATGCTCAGAAGACTGAACCTGTGATCCCCCCCACCCCACCCCACCCCACCACCCTGAAATTTAGGCACAGAGTTTATTTGACTGCAATCCCTTTATTTTTTTCTTATTAAGTACTGTTCAGATAAGATTTTTTTAATAACTAGTCAGAAACAAAAAATGCCAATGGCCCCATATGTAATTTTTCCAAAAAGAAAAAATGAAATCTTTTCAACACACAAAAAAGATTTCAAATGTTTCCTGTAAAATTTGTCTCTAGTTTTTTTAAAGTTTCCAATCAAAAAAAGAATTTCCTTGGCAGGCATGTCGGTTAACCAATAGGAACAAACTGGGCAAAAATTTGAATAAAATGTCCCATAACAATGCTGTAGTTCAATTAGAACAAAATAAGAAATATTTGTAGAGGACCTTCCAAAGATGCTTCATACCATATTTGGTTTTATTTGGTCTTGTAGTTTCAGAGAAGAGTTTTTATAATCAACAAATAAGAAAAAAAGAGTTGCCTGGGGCTCGTGGTTGCAGTCTAATCTGTATAAAATGAAACAAAACTTTGTACACGAACTTCCATAGATGCTTCCTGTCAAGTTGGGTTCCATTTGACCTTGTTGTGTTAGAGGAGAAGACGCATTTAAAATCAGCTATTCAGAAACAAGAATTGACAGTGACAACCATGTTAGTGGTCTGATCATGATTAAACAATGAAAGTTGTAAAGGACCTTCCATTAGTTAAACCCATTTGGCCTTGTGGTTTTGGAGGAAAAGAAGTTTTAAAACCAACTATCATAACAGGAATTACTTGTGGCAGCCATGTTTGTAACCCCTCTAAACTAAAGAAACATGGAAACTGAAAATGACCTTCTATAGATGCTTCATGTCAAGTTTGGTTCCATTTGGCCATGTATTTTTTAGAGGAGATAACTTTTTTTAAATCAGCCAATCAGAAACCATATTTGCCTATGCCAGGCATGATTTCTGACATAACAGGATGAAACAAGGAAACTTCATAAAGGACCTTGCATACTAGTAGATTCTTTCTGTCAACTTTGGTTTCATTTGGCCTAGCGGTTTAAAGGGATAAGATGAAAATGTAAAAGTTTAAGGACAGACAACCAACAACATATGAGAGATGCCAAGTGATAACAGAAGCTCACATGCCATTTGGTGATTATTTTCTAAGCACAACCTGTTTTCTATCCAACATAAGAGAATCAGAAAGTCCTTAATCTACTGAATCATTTGTAGTAGAAATTTTTTTATTCATAGTATAGTACAAATCATAAATAAACTGAAATATTTACATGAAAACAACAAATAATTGTTGTAGAACACTGATGTTGCTTAATTCTACTCTAACAGATCATGTATCACTGATGAATTCATATTACATGTCTTTTACTGGAAAACGTACAAGATAAAATGCCTTTTGGACAAAAAACATTTTTAAGTTATATGAGAAGGACGATTTAATTGGGAATTTAACAAGCGTCTACAAAACATGCCTAATGGCAGAAGTGATTTTTAGAGGGAAAGAGTTCATTACTTACTGTCTTATTACATTACACAAATGAAAATGTATCCTTAAAATGTTAAAAGATATCTAGCAAAAAAACAACTTATCAATGATTGGTTTTGGTAAACAGCATGATGTTGTAGCATGAAAAGTTATAAGATCTTGTTCACTGTTAAGCTCTATACCAAAACTTCACTAATCCTTGGCACCACTTATATTTGTTAACAGTGTTAAAGAATGCAAAATAATTTTGGTAGGTGTAACAATTTTACAATTATTTACAGAAAGTTTCATTATACTGTGTGTGGGTTTTTTTCCTCACAATATTTCAACATTTGTTTCAAGACACCACATATTTTACATTAAAATATTTCATGCATCCTTGTAGGAGCAAGAAAGCGGCATACAGAGGTAAAGGTACTCGCTGTTCTCCCCAAGTTTTCCATTTCATTATCATTTGTATTTTTTATTCATTTTATTTTATGTCCCTAAAACTCTGAGCTGCCAATCCAACATTACAATAAAACAGTTATGGGAATATTCATCTTTTTACTGAAGATGCAGTTAGAATAATGCAAAAAAAGATTGGAGGATTTTATGACATTTTATGGATATAAATGTAATGGTTCAAAAGATATGGTAAATTAACTAAAGGTATGGTCACTGTCTAGCAGTATAAAGATGACATACATCTAGCAGTGTTACCACACCTTGTTATTTCATACATATATAGGGCAGTGTACCTGTAAAACATTATTTGATCATTTTTGTGTCAGACAAGTCTGACAACTGGGCTGTTAAATACCCAAAGGGACCTTTGGTCTGACAGCAGAGGCATTACCCCAGTACTTTCAAAATACATATTTACAAATGTTAATGAATATTGTGAATTTTGATATTTAATGTGTAAATTTTAAGTTGAACCTCTCATCAGTAGCATTAGAACTAATTCAAAGAAAGCCAGAGATCCTAAAATTGTACAACAGAAACCTAGTGAAATAAAGGCAACAGCTTAACAAGAAACTATGCAGCACACAATACAAAAAGATGTGGATTGCGTCATTCTGGCATATATTCTATATTTTTTCTTTTAAAAAAGTGTTTGGAAAAAATATGAGTGAAAGGCTAGTTGACAAAACAATAATTACTGTAAAATATTTTTTATATTTTGTATAAAAATATAACTTAAAGTATCTTACATGATGAACTGACAAAAGCTGGGTATAGGGTTAAATTCATCATTAAGGCTCGTTTTCATGGTCAAAGTTTTCATCAAAAACTTTGTCAAAGTTTTCTTTGACAAAGATTTTTGACCATGTAAACCTGCTTCAACAACTTTGCAGTACTTTGACAGACTAGATAAAAAAATCATTCCATTTTTTAAAATTTTGACAAACTTTGATGTGAATTGACCAATCAAAATGTATGTTTAGAAGACAGGAAAATATCTTGTAAACAAAAGCATGGGAAAATTTCTGGAACAAAGAAAATAAAATTTTCTACCAAATTTCAAAGAAACTGATGACTTAGTAAATGACTGGAAGTCCAGTGGTTGTCATTGTTGAATTATTTGTTTATGTTATTTGTTCACCATTATTTTAAAAAGTTTACTGGTAGGTCATTGTTGTGTTTTATGAATAGTTTCACATTTTGTAATTAGGGGCCTTTTACAGCTTCCAATATGGTATGGACTCTGAATCATTATTGAAAGCCATAATGGTAACTGTAGAAGGTTAAATTCGACTGTCATTTGGTGGACGGCTGTCTCATGGACAATAAAGCCACATCTCCTATTTCTGTAAGGTGTTTCTCATGGAAGAGAAAAATGCAATTTGGAATGCTTAATACAAATCCTATCATAACAAAGATTAAGGAAAGAAAGCTGTAATGAAATATGTGATTTCTTTGCAACCAACCCTCAAAATTCTTGTGCATAAAATGCAAACATAAATTTTCCTTAAAATCAGAAGCCTTGCTGTTTACTTGTAATTCCTGCTATTTTTCTATTAAAAGTTAAAAAAACATCAAATACTATGATCATATAAAAAGTGAACTTTAACAAAGTTTTTTTTGTCAAAGTTTTTGAAAGAAAACTTTGATCGTATAAACGGGCTTTTATATGCAAAATTTATATCTGAATTCCATCTATAAAAAAATCCTTTTCAAAATAAATTATCAGTAAATGACAAATATATAAAAAGTTAAATTAAAGGAAAGTCAGCATATAGAAAGAATTTATAGGACTGATTAATTGAATAAATTGCCAGTTTATAGAGAAATCAAAGTTGCTAAAATTAATTGGATAATCAACAGTTTTAGGACCCCAGAACTATTTTTGAATCACAAAGAATAATATAATTATTGTTCTGATTTGCACCATTATGGGAATAGTAAAATTGAATTTTTTCTTACGACAAAAGAGTCAACAGGAATCTGCGGCCAATGACCATATTGTTACACAGAAGACTTGCTGAAATATGACAGCATTTCCATAGACCTCAACCAGTTCTGGCATGCCATGTGTAAACTGCAGTTACCAGGTGGGAAACCAGCTTCCATTGTTAACCAGCTGAGCTAAACCATGTTTGCCATACCCCACTCAAAAGCAGACACAGAACTCAGGTGCTTCGCAAGCCCAGCATGATACGACCGCAGCATGTTGACATGTGAAAGGTGAACAAATGAACCTTTGGGTAAATGTGGACACAATAATGTGCTGGACACAGCCAGAGGACTGGATAAAAGATCTTTTTGACTCATATTATCTTCAAAACTGGCGTCACTTTGTTTAATTTTTCATAAGGAATCATGTTGAAAAAACCCATTAAAAATAAAATTTTTCCATATTATACGAAATTGAATTCCCCTCCCTCACTACTTTGACCCCTTTTAGCTCGAAAACAGTATAAGAAAGATAAAATCTGTTGATATACTACAGAACCAAAAGCTCTCAGAGGAATCAACAGCAAAAAACCCCATCAAAATTGGATGAAGAATAAAAATTTCTCATCTCCTGTAAAATCACATTTTTTCACTGTTTGACCATTTTATACAAAAATCTGAAAAAGCTACTAAATATGCTTGTGTAACTTTTGTTGCATTTTTTATGAGGAATCATTTGGGAAAAAACCCCTTCAAAATCGGATTAAAAATAACATTTTTCCATATTACACGAAATTGAATCCCCAATCTCAAAGCTCTCATTGAGAGGAATCAAATGAAAAAAAAAAAAAAAAAAAAAAAAAAAACAAAAAAAACTGATTAAAAAAAAATATTTTTCAACTCCTTCAAAATCACATATTTAAACCCTTTGACCCCTTAAAAAAATGGTGAATTTTACCAAAAAATGCTTGGAGTAACTTTTGTTGCATTTTACAAAAGGAATCATTTGCAAAAACACCCATTAAAATCAGATGAGAAATAAAAAAGTTTCAAAAATTAGGGCGTGGCCATTTTTGGACCCTCTATATCAAAATAACAGTAATAAATAGTTCATGACACTTGTAGCCTATTATGTTGAAATTTTTCATGGGGAATACAAAGAAAAAACCCCATCAAAATTGGACAAAAAATAAATAACTTACAATTGAAAATGAAATCCCCCTTTTGGACCTTCCTTTAAAAACGGCTAGATCACCCAAAATCAATCCCAATCTGTATTTTATATTGGGTATCATTGTGTTAAAATTGGAAATTGATCCGAATAATATAGAGCTAAAGTTATTGAACCGAAACCTAACTGTCTACTGACGCCGACATGCCCATAACATAATACAACCATAAAATTACGGATCGTACAAATATATAAAAATGTGACTAAGCAAACAAATTTTCACACAACAGTAACACTAACAACATTTGCCATATTTGAAAAACATATTCCAATAATTCTTTTCCAGAATGCCCAAAAATGTCCTTCAGTCGGCCTACATAAATAAAACTCCACAAAACTTCAATATGTATAAATGGCTGAACTGGAAACCATAATCATAAATTTAATTTAAAATGAAATATGCCTTACACTGATATGTTTCTTTCCAGTCATTACAATATTCCATTGTAAAATATAAGATTTTGCATTTAAGATTTTCAATTTACAACAAATATTTTCTCTGGTATAAAAAAATTATCCCATCCTATCTGCAGAGAAAAGTTGGTCTTATATCACAGGTGATCTTTGGTAAAGAAGAGTTTTCTTTTAAACAAATTAATAAGCAGATTTTGTTCCAACTGCTCATTGGTGAGGGAATACTACCTTATTCTGCATCCTGTTCTAATACCTATTCCAATATTAGTCATGACACAGGGGCGGATTTCATATTTCATACATGTTCAGCAGGTAAATTATCTTCAAGTCAAAAATATTAAGGCATGCATGAAGAAGTAAGTGGAAACAGAATCAAGCACTGTAATTTTTGAAGTGAGAGATGGGGGGGGGGGGGGGAGAGAGAGGGGTAAAAGTTATTAACGTCCTACACAGCAAATTAATGCTCTCAGTGGGATTGAAACTGTATAAAGTGCCAAAAATAGGAAATGTTTGAACATTTTTTTTGACATTGCAACTGGGATACAGTTTGCCCTGTAATCTGCAAAATGAAGTCAGAAACTGAGCAAAATAATAAAAATTATGAATTCAACAAGTTCATGTAAATGAAGCCTGGAATTTGTGTATTGTAAAAAAGAAGATTCATGCAATAGTTTGCCAAATTGTAGGTTTTTAGACATCCCCTCATGACCCTTCAGAATTTTTTTTTATGTTTTTGAACCTTAAAAATTCAGTTTCTAAATTTAAACAGATTTAATTGGCCCCTTGAAGTACCAAGCTACCATCATCCATATGTATAAAGAATTGGTACAAAACTTTGATATATATGGTAAAACATGGTATTCTCCTTTGAAGATATTTTGTATATACAATCAGTAACATGCAGTTTCTGTTAATACAAGGAAATATATGCATGTTCTAATATATACTATTAGGTATTTAATTCTCATTACCATTATGATGGACAGCAACAAGCATGTCGTAAACCTAAAAAAAAACACCAATGCTTTGTCTTTATAAGAACCAGACCAAAAAAATCTAAAATTTAACTGATTCAATTCATTCCATGTCAAGTTGTAGAATAGATGTTTATATATCAGGCACCATTGGATGGAAATAAATAAAATATAAACACCAACAACTTAACAAGTAAACCTGAATAAAATTAACTGAATCTTAATTTTTATTAAATTGATGTCAAAAATTAAATATATACTCTAAATAAAAGCTCCACAAATGGCTTCTGTAAAAATATCAATATTTGCAGTATTTCAATTTTCGCAATATTCCAGCATGTGATTTTATCGCAAAAAATTACTACCATGGAAATGTGAATTTCAAACTTTGCATCACTACAAGATAGACAATATACACAAAAATTTAAAGCCATGAATAGATTTGAAATCATGTAGCCGCTTAATTGGAATCTGTGACAACTAATACTTGTAGAGTAATTGACAGAAAATAAACATCAACAAATAGCAAACATCTAGTAAACTTGAATTACACAATACATAAATGTTTATTTACAATATCTACAACAACGTAACAAAAAATAATTAATTTTGAAACAAGTATTTCCTGAACAGGCAATAATAGCACTATTAATGTGTGGATAAAGAATATTATATGCATTTTAAATAAACATTACTTGTACATTAAGTCTTTCTTCAAGACTATTCCTATTTGTTCAAATGCTTGTGAAAAAGCTAAGTGTACTTTAAAAATATGGTTACAGAACAATGCATTCTTTAACAAATGTTGCATACCTTAAACAAATATCTGTTTTTCTGTACAAACTTTGGTTTCAACAAATTAGCCAATCTACACAAGTATTTACAAGAGACATTTAAATATGGATATATAATTAATGTTGCATTATTTACTCTAATATTTTACAATCTTTTCTTAAAATCTTATATATTCATTAAACTTGCATATGCATACTTGCTTTCAAAATTATTTCTATACTTTTCAACCATGTAAACTGTACCTCAGAAGTTGTAACTCACTAAAACATATGGTGCCACATGGCTGCTTTCTGGCCATGAGCTTTGTACAAATTTTTTAATGTTCTCAGTAAAACCAGAGGCTTTGAAGGCTTAGCCTAAATACTTTGTCTGGCACAAAATTTGGTTTTTTACATTTAGCTCAGATTTTTGTTACATTAGCCCGTAAAAATACTTGAATAATAATAACACATTTTCCATACTTTTTTGTATAAATTATCCTGGTTGGACACCATTTTTTGGCAATGATGGTTATTTCTTGTTTTCCTCTGTAAGGGCATGGCTAAATGAAATTATGAAATAGATAATTCATATTTCTGATTTGAATAAAATATTAAATGTTGAGAGACTATGTATTAAGAGAAGCTTTATATGAAGTATGTATTAAGAGGTGACAAGCTCATGTTTGTTGTTAAATCAAGTCTGGACAACCACCATAGCCTCGATGTCCAATTATTAGTTTGTTTTTGGTGGATAATTTTGTCATATTTGGCCGAAATCGATTAATTTATGAATTTTTCAGCTCAAAATTCAATCTTTGAGAATGCTCTTCTGGTGGAGTTTCCATGGAGAACACCAGCAGTTTCAGAGGAAAAGATTTTTTAATGTATCAACCAATCAGAAACAAGGATCTACCATGGAAGCAATGTTTTTGTCAGATCCATACAAAATGAGGATACTTTATAAAGCACCTTCCTTTGAAGCTATACATCAAATATTAATCCATATGACTAAGTGGTTTCAGAGGAGAAGATTTTTTAATGTATCAGCCAATCAGAAAAAAGAGGCTCCCAGGAGCCTGTTATCGCTCACCTGGCTTAGAGTTGCCCAATCAGAGTTAATGTGAACAAAGATTTAACACATTGCTTGATAATTGTCTG